>CANYBF011062048.1:0-10693 GCA_948192965.1 Dalechampia spathulata
CGCCTCAGGTTCCCAGTAGCTCCGAGCTCCCACACTACCGCTGGAAATGAGGCATCCGCAATTGATCCGATCAAAAAGCTTAACCCAGGGGGTTAGAGGTTCATTGATGAAAATCCTTCCATCTCGCTTCCACGGTGACTCGAACTCAAGACCTTAGCCTTAAGTGTGAAGGGCCTTGCCACTATGCCACTCCCACTTGTCGTGCTTTTCTATTTATTATGTAGTAAAGGAGGCGCTCCACTTCCTCCTATCTCTAGCCTTCACATATTATAGTATTAATTCATCTTTTTTATAAATATTGCGCTCCACTAGTCCTGGAACCAAAAAGCTTATTTTCATTACTCATGAAAGGCAGGAGATTGGGAAATTATAAATAATATAATCGATATCATACAAAATAGTGGGCCAGGGTTATCCCTGTCCACCGCTCAAGACTCGAAATTCCCAAACCCATCACAACCATCGCCTGATTTCCTATCCTCTCTCTGTCTGTCAAGCTGCCCTGCATTTTCTTTTTTATTTTTAACGCAATAATTATAGCGGAAAAGAAATTGCTAGGTTTTCTTGATCCCTATTTCAAAACACCCGCTTTCCATTCCTTCCTCTCATACGATTTTCCTCGAGAAAGTTATCGGAAAGGAGGGAAAATTTCTACATCTATTTATACCTATAATATTCTTTTTTATTTTTTGAATTAATTATCCACACTTGAAGAAAAGAATGAGCTTTCAAGATCTCGAGGCCGGACGGCCGTTCACAGGTTCTAAGATCAACAGCAAGAAGGATGCAACGCAAGGCGTAGTATCTGGAATCTTCCAAATAACGACCTCCGTTTCCACATTTCAACGTCTTGTTAATACCCTTGGTACTCCTAAGGATACGCCTGAGCTCCGTGAAAAGCTGTGAGTTTGTTGTTTTGATTTGTTAAATTCTCGTTTTGTTTTGTTTTTTTTTTAAATTTGTATTCCCGTTCTTTTTTCTTAAAACATGTCAATTTTGTTATTGTTTTGTTGTTTCTTTTTGTGGGGAATTCTCATTTATTGTTTTTTATTATTAATGTCAGGTGATTGATCTTGAAAAATTAACATTCTAGGTTAAACTTTGGCGGCTTCGTTTTTGTAATATGTTAAAATTCTGAGAGTGGTTAGGGCAATGTGCGCTCAGAAACAACTGAGGAATGGGAACTGATTAGATAGATTGCAGGTTTAGCTTTTTGTGGGCTTTGTTGATACTTGAATCTGAGCTGGGACTTGTTCATGTTCATAACTTGATGGCAATTTCTTTGTTTTTTTTCCTAGGGAAATGCATCAATGAATTAGTAGCTTAGCATACTTCTTATGTGATGTGACTATCAATCAGAACTTGATATTGACCTCCCCAATTAGGGGGGAAGTAGAACTTCAATGTGGGTACTAGAAATTTTTTTTTGGCATATGGAGTAGAAATAAAAAATAAGAATAAGAAGAATAAGCGTGGAAATCAGTAATATGCCGGAAAAAAAAAGTTAAAAATACTAATGGTGGAATTATGACGTAAAACTTTGGGGGGCCACCCTGTCCTCATTCATCAAACTAGCTCAGCCCCTGGCCTGAGATTGCTCTCCATTGCTGAAGAAAGCAACTATTGAATGCTTTGCTTTACTCGATGATTTTGTTTAACGTTTGTATTATTGCCTGGCTTTGGCTGCTTAATCGAGTGCTGATTCACATTAATCTATAGTTGATGCTTCCTATGTGGTGTCTAATGTTCGTAAGGTGCGCAAGCAAATGATCACTGAACTGTCTTAGACCATTAGTAATGGTAAGAGGAAGCAAGGAACGGACTATAGTATGTCATTATTTTTATGCCTTTGCATGGAATGAGGGTCGTGTAGCAAAAAGTGTCATGAAGTTAGTAAAACTTGGTGTCCAAGTAGCATGAAGGGTTCTGTTATAGTGAACATGGCTTGTTTTTTTAGTTGTTTCTATTGTTCTCGGTGAAATTTAATATTTTTCCATAGTTTGTGGATTTGCTTGGGAACAGAAATTTCTGGTTGGTGGCATTTTGCAACCTTACCACCCTATCTTCTTTCCTTGAACTGTGTGAACAAAATAAATAATCTTGTAAATGAAAATTCTTTTTGAACTTTGCACTTGCTTGTCTTGCAGACACAAGACACGGCTGCATATTGGGCAGTTAGTGAAGGAAACTTCAGCAAAACTTAAACAAGCAAGTGAAACAGATCATCATGCTGGAGTTAGTGTAAGTTCGCTCTTATTTCTTATCTTCACTCTTATTTCTTATCATACGTTTAGTTTGTTAATTTTGTAGAAGCTTGTCATAAATTGAGAAATGTCAAATTCTTTATAAGTTACGAGATAGTAAAATTATTCTTTTGGTGAGTAGCATATTTTGATTCTTGTGGGATGTTTAGGTTAAGCATTAACATATTAAAGAAATAATATCTCAGGTTTGTCCTTCATTTTCCTTGTAATTGTAGCAAAGCAAAAAAATTGCTGATGCTAAACTTGCAAAAGATTTTCAAGCAGTTCTGAGAGAATTCCAAAAGGCTCAAAGGCTTGCAGCTGAGAGAGAAACGGCATATACACCTTTTGTTCCCCAGGCAGTTCTTCCCTCAAGGTGATTGTTTTAGGACTTAGCAAATTATATGCCACATCTAAAATTTTCTTTTATTTGTAAAATAAAATCTGTATTTATTTTGTGAAATTTGCTGCATGTTCTGATATCTTACTTGGTGCAATGAATTATTTATTTTTAGGGGGTAGTTGCATGTCCTCATCCTTTGCTTTAACCAATTGTTTTTTCCCCCTCTTTCTTTTTTTTTTCTTTTGTTTGCTTTGCATATGATCCTAAAGATATGCAAGACATTTAAGTATTTTTTTCTTTTTTACATACAGATGAATAAATATTCTCCAAATATTTTTTTTATTTTATTTCTAGATGGTGTTAAAGATCTTATATCTTTGGATAGATGTAGCATAAGATTGGCTCTATTGGAAATTGATGATCCATATAGGCAACCCATTTAAATTGAAATTAGGGCTAACTTAAGTGAGTTCAATCAAGTATATACTTGGTTGGTGGTGTAAATGAGCTTAGCTTGTGAGTTACTCAGAGTTTGATGTGATAGAGGTTCGTTCAAGCTTGTTTAATAAAGTTCATTTAATAAATGAGTTGAACTCAAGCTAAACAATACTTGACTTGTTTAAGTTCGTGAGCTAGCTTGATAAATATGCATGAAATATAATACTTTTATTAATAATTTTTTTATTTTTTAAACCAAAGGGTAAATAATTTATTTTATAATTTATATTTATTAGGTTTATTTAAAGTTTGATTATGCTTGTGATACATCAAAAAAAGGTTTGAAAAGCTTGGCTTGAACTTGCTTGATTACAAATGAGCAGAGCTTGAATAAGGTAAAACTCAACTTGATTTGACTCGTTGGGACCCCTATACTTATTTACCTTGTAACCATGTGGATGTGGGATAAGAAAGGTAAAACTGGCAGCAGTAGCCGCTAAAATAATAATCTTAATAAATTTTGTCTTAACCTTATTCTATACCATGACTCAGTATTCTTGGTTCAAAAAATACTAGGTTCAAAAAATACTATTAAGAAAAGCAAAAGTAAATTGGTTCTTCAGCGCCTACTTCCTACAACATTAATGTGTAAGATATGTAAGATTATGTCGGATCATGCTCATAGTTTTCTCAGTCATGGGAAAAGCATCAGTTGAGAAATTTATAAGCAAAGAAAGCTAAGGTTCGATTACAAATGATATGCCCCATTTTCAGCTTGAATAAAGTAAGATATGATGTTAGTGCATGATATTGTGATTATAATATATGTCTAGGCAATTTAGTAATATAACCATGTTTAGAAGTGCCAATGATCGTTTGCTATCCCATTTTATCTGTTGCTAATGTGATTTCCCTGGTGCTTGTACACTTTTTACCCATTCATTGAAGAAAAGGAAAATGTATTCTTCACAATTGTGTGGTTAGCTAACTTTTGTGTTTTTCAATGACACGTGCAGCTACACAGCCAGTGAGATGGACATAAATTCTGACAAGAGTCTAGAACAGCGTGCCCTTCTTGTGGAATCAAGAAGGTGATGTTCTTTGCTGAAATATAGTAATATTTTCATGAACCTTTCATAGTATATTCAGACATAGATCTATTTTGAATATATCTATTCTATTTGAAGTTTTTGTACTGTGGTAATTTTTGGGTTCACCTTCATCTAACAGTAAAAGAATTTCTAAAGATCATAAATGCGACCATCTATCTAAAAGTTTGTATTCTGAAATGTAGATTTATAAATTTGATTGCTGAGAGGTTTCTGTTATGATTGGTAAATTGGCTGCCACTACCACGGGGGCCTTCTTTTTGGGAAAGGAACTACAGGGCTCATGAATCGTTCTAGTTTCTGCATCAAACACCTCTTATGTATTTGATGAATCATTCATCTTATTATTTTTAGCTTTAGCGCTCTGGTTGATTACACAAATTCATGCTCTCACAATGCATGGGGAATGGTGCATGCATTTAAGTGTCTCAGTTCATTGTTGTGTTGCCAAACCTATAGATAGGATTTTTTTTGAAAATTGTTCTTTTTTTTTTTTGGTTAAGAGCTGGTGAATAGATTTTTTTAAAAAAAAAAATTAGAAAAAATTAAACAATTGATTTAAAATAATTTAGAAGTTGCTTTGTTTTTTTGCCTCAAGCAACAATGTCAAAAACACATACGTAGTACTTGGTAGAGGTTTCATTATGAGAAAGCTTGTGAACTGGGACATACTATGTACTCCTTGCTAGACGTGTTACATTAGTTTGATAATGTGACCAACATACTACGATGGGTAGTCAGAGGCCTGAATGTTTGTATACTTAACCTTTAAGTCAATTCTTATTACAGACAGGAGGTCCTCTTATTGGATAATGAAATTGCTTTCAATGAGGCAATTATCGATGAAAGAGAACAGGGGATACAAGAAATTCAGCAGCAGATTGGTGAGGTGAATGAGATTTTTAAAGATCTCGCTGTCCTTGTTCATGACCAAGGAACTATGATCGGTAATTCTTTTTCTCCTTTATTAACAGTTATGATGTCATTTCACATCTCCATCTCCTAAACTTTCTTCTCCCTTCTACTTGCAATGCAGATGATATTAGCTCGCATGTTGAAAATGCCCAAGCTGCAACTGCACAGGGCAAAGCACACCTTGTGAAAGCGGCAAAGACGCAAAGATCAAATTCATCTTTGGTAATTTTCTTGCACTTTAGTCATCCTTTTTTTTAAATCAATCTTTTTTATCTTGGTTATAAATAGAAAGCATCAAGTGTATACACCTTACCAATCGACTGAGCACATTAAACTGTCTGGAAAGATTCCTGGGTCCAAATCCATGTATAGTATTTTAACAATTAACCATGTTCTATTTTTCCGTGCAGTCCTGCCTGCTGTTGGTTATTTTCGGAATTGTACTTCTCATTGTTATTGTAGTACTGGCAACATAATTCCAAGTTAACCTTGATTCGGTTACTGACGATTCTCGAGAGTTGCTGGCAAACAAGATAAAGCATCTATTTACCGTTCATTTTTAGTTTTCTTTGAAGAGAAAATCTGATTGCTGGTGTCTGTCACTTCTGGTCTAGTCTGAGTGGCATGGCGTGTGTTTGTGGGTATATATAATTATTTTACGTATCATTTGAATAGGTTGATATTTAGTTGCTTTCTGATGGGTGGGCATGGCATGTTCGTTCCTTGTGTATTTCTGTGTTTGTTATAGCTTTGCGCTTCTGTAATTTTTTTTTTTCAATTTCTTGTAGTATTTAATAAGTTATTAATTATTACTCGGCTTGTTTATGTATTCAAGAAGAGAGGATCTGAAGCCTTTGCTTGGTCATCCTTTTCTTATTACTGACAAGTGGTTTACATGTAATCTCTTTTTTTCAATTGTGTTGGATATTACTTTGATGTCTTTTTCTAATTTATACATGGATTAAGAAAAGAAGTGTTTTGGTCAGAAGGGAGTATGTGAACCCATTTAGATCGTCTGCTTGTTAGAAAGTGGTATCAGAGTAACTTGCTCACTTGGAATCCATTCGGTTCATAAACTCGCATATAAACGATGAATTACACCTAAGCTGTGTTAAAGTTCCCTTATTGATTGCATAAAGTCGGTTAATAATTTGCTGCCATGCTATGTATCAAACGTTAATAATAATGTCTGATAACTGTGCCTCTATTTCGCAAGTTCCCTTATGTTGTTTCTGAGGTCGGTCTGGTGCTATTCAGATGGGACCCAATCCAAACTTAAGAGCAAAGTAAATCCATTGAATATACCATATCATGATCGTAATAGTTAAATTTTTTATCCAATCAAAATTAATTTTTATTTAAAAGTAAATATAAATATTCAATTTTTATAATCAAATATTAATATTTTTAATTATATATATTTAAGTATATTTATTTTATATTATAAACGATAATTTCTATATAATTATTTTTTGAGTTCCATGTTAAAATATATTTTATTCATTAATTGATCATAATATAAATATAAAATATCTTAGTATAAAATAATATATAATAAAAATAAACTTATTAAAATGAGATATAATGAAATTATATTTTAATATAAATTTAATATATATGAAACTATTAAAAAATTAATTAAAGTATCATTTTTATATAAGTTACGATAAATTTTAATTTAAATAGTTAATAAATAATAAAATTTTAAAATGATAAAAATCTTATTATAAAAATAATATGTATAATAATAAAATTTATTATAATTAAAATTATGCATTATAATAAAATTTTAAATAATATATAATATTTTATTAGAATTAAAAAAATATTGAAAAATTATAGAAAATAATATAAATATATAGTAAATAATTAATACTAATATGTAATGTATATAGTGGAACTTTTTTATAGGGAAGATGATATTTTATCATATCATATACATATTAAAAGTGGGGGGAGTGAGAATATAAGTCTACCTATTCCCCTTTAATTTTAATAATTTAAAGATAAATATTATTTTTTAAAATTTATATGAAGATAATATGACTTTTTTAATTTGAATTTAAAGATAAATGTTATTTTTAAAATTTATATGAAAATAATTATTACTTTTTAAAATTTATCAAAAATAAATATAAAAATTAATTTAACAAATAAAAATAATAAAATAAAATTTTTAATATAAATTGGTAAATAAAATAAATTTATTAATTGTAATTAGTGTATTATTTTATATTAATTATGATTAGTGTATTATATCATTATTAAAATTAACAAATTAAAAATATAAATTAATGTATAATTTAAAGATAAATACTACTCATTTTATTTATATTTGTTAGCTATTAAATTTTATTTAAAGTTAAAAATTACTAATTTTATTTAAATATAAATACTACTCATTTTATTTCTATTTATTAAAAATTACTAGTTTTATTTATATTTATTAATTATTATATACTATTCATTTCATTTCTATTTATTAAAAATTACTAATTTTATTTATATTTATTACTTATTAAATTTTATTCAAAAATAAATACTACTAATTTATCATTAATTACTTTTTAAAACTTATAAAAAATAAATATAAAAATTAATCTAACAAAAATAAATAATAAAATAAATTTATTAATTATAATTAGTATATTATTTTATATTAATTGTGATTATTATATTATTATATTATATTATCTTTTACATAATTATCTTCTTAAATTTAAAAAATGGATGGCTTAATATTAATTAGTATAATATTAAATTATATTAGATTTTATGTAATTATTTTATTAAATTTGGAAAATGGATGTCTTAATATTAATCAGCATAATATTAAATTATGAAATCCCTGCGGAATTGACAACACGTGCGAGTTATAGTGGTTCGGCACTAACTCTTGCCTACGTCCACTTCTCCTAAGTCCTTAACTTAGGGTTCTACTAATCTCAATCAATTATTACAATAAAGGATTCCTCAAATGAATCATAATCCCAATATTTTTAGGCTCATACTCAAACCTTTACAACAATTACAATCTCATAGTAATTAAACTCTCAATTACAACTTAATGCCCCAAGCATTAATCTCACACCAACCTATAAATACAAAACCTAACACTTAGGTTATGGGAATACAATGAAAAGAGAGTTAACAATGCTTGAATTACAATACCACAAGTAAACTTATTTGTTGTTGAAGATTGAAGCTCAAAGGAAACTTTTCTTTGCAAAACTAATCGTTAGATTCAAAGTATAATGTGTTTATATGAAATAAAGCCGTTAGAAAGGGTTTAAAGCCTTTCTGGAAAGTTACGTACGACTGTACCAGACATGGTGCACCCGTACCAACTTAAAAAGCCATATTTAAAAATGAGAGGGAAATTAGGTACGGTCGTACCACACATTGGTACGCCTGTACCAAAATAGTTTTCTCGAGAAACAATTTTCTTGCAAGTAACCGTACGGTTGTACCAACCAATGGTACGCTCGTACCAAAATAAGTTTACTGATAAACTAAATTCCTGAGAGCAATGGTATGCCCGTACCAACAAATGGTACGCCCGTATCAAACTCAAGGAAACAAGGCTAACTTGGTACGGTGAGTCGTATGCCCGTACCACACAATAAAATAAATTAGTACGCCCTTACCAAAACAGATACGCTCGTACCACTCATAAAACATACTTTTAAAATGACAAATAACTTAAATTAACTGAAATATGACACACACATCAAAATCTTAGGCCTAACAATCTCCCACTTTTTGATGTTGGCAATCAATTTAAGTTCAATCTGCAAAACATGTTTAAATGAAATTTTAATTTGAAAAATTTTAGAAATCTCCCCTTTTGTTTTAGAATTCATGCCATCAATCAATCATAAAGAGAAGGAGAAAAACACAAAGATCATAGCAAAATGTATAACGTATGATCAGAGCAATATATATGATTGTATGATTAAAATATAAACAGAATCATATGATCAGAGCATTATCCAATTCAGTTATAATCAGAGCAAATGACAATAAGCAACAACAAGAATAAAAAAGATAGGATAATGAACTGAATAAACATCATATGCTATATAAAATCAAAAAATATCCAATACACTGATCAGAGTAGAAATAATAACAAAAGCTGAATACAATACACTGATCAGAGTAATAAGGAAAAGAAATAATAAAAAAGAAAATTAAAAACTAATCTCCAATATCCTAAAATATCTTCCCCTTTGACAATATCAAAATGATCACTGTGGGTCCTGAGAAGGAGGTGGACTTGGTGGAGGAACAATGAATAGATCCATCATAAGACTGATGGAATGTAGGGTCTCAGATGTAGTCATCTGAAACTCATGAAACTCGACTGTGTGCTGATCATATCACTGATCTAGAGAATGAATATGCTGACGAATATGAGCAAGCTACTAATCAACCTGGTCAAAATATTGCTTGAAAGCATCTAAGCGATCCAGTCGAGAAATGATAACAATTAGCTGCTTGGAAATCAAATCAGTGGAAGCAACAGCAGTTGGAGCAGGAGCAGAAGTGGCACTCGGAGCAGGGGGATCAGGAACAACAATAGATGAGGAAGATCCACCTTGGAAGTGACATTGTCGTTTACGGCTTAGAGCTGCCTGGCATGAGGTGTCAATAGAAGAAGGGTCTGAAGGGTCAAGCCACTTTGTAGATGTATCATCTGGAAGTGGCACCTGTAAGCACTGATAAATCTCCACAGCTCATCATCTGTATAGAGAAACAGTGTCATTGGGGAGGCCCAGTGACTAAAGATGGTTGAGTCATTGAGAAATGTACTTAGTATGAATGATGAACTCATCATCAGGAGTATGTTTAAAGAGCTTGGAGTGCTCAATGAACGACAAATCTAGATTAGAACCTTTGGTCCATGAGTGAGTAGAGAAGTTGGAAAGGCATGTAGCTGCCGGTAGATGTAGTGAATGATAGGTCTGAAAAGAATAGCCCTACCAGGCTCCTTTTGGATGCCGATCTCATGGAAAGAGGTCTGAAGCCAACGTCTAGACTGAATGGGGGTACCCATGACCATAAAGTAAAGAAAGATAAGGTCAGGGCCTGTGATGTTATCATTAGACTCACATCTCCCGAAAATCAAATAGAAGATCAGTCTATGACAATAGTAGAGTGAGGGGGATTTGAGACAGGAGGCTTTAAGCCTCGAGGGACAGAAAGGAGTATCGAGTGCGATCTCCCTCCAGAAGTCATTGCAATCAAATACCGTGGATTTGACATTAGAAATACCATCAGTGTGGAAATCAAAGATTCCATCAAACTCTGTAAGAGAAAAGAGAATAGGGCCTGCAAAAGAATTTAAAGGTGTAAGAGAAAGAAGTAGACAGAGAGAAAGTCTATAGGAACTCTAGAGCTACAGACTGAATATAGTGTTATCTAAAAATGCAAAATTTGACCAACCTACATTGGCCAAATATCGCAGAACTGTTGGTTTGTGTAGTCAATTAAGTAGCGGAAGAAATTTAAAATTTTTATTTTAAAACAACAAACCAAAAGATGATCTTTGCATCAAAACACAGAGAAAACTGTTAAGAGATTTGAAGCAACAGATTGATAGTAACTCTTACATTCAATGCAGATGTCCTTCGTTCTTGATCTCT
>CANYBF011062124.1:0-12658 GCA_948192965.1 Dalechampia spathulata
ATAAGTTATATTTTTATATATAATACCCTTTTGGTAATTTCATATTCTAACAGATAATTCAAAAGTTAAAAATGATACCAAACACTCAAATGTAACAGCTAACCTAACAACTAGTTTAAAAGCTAATCTAACAGCTAACAGTTACAACTAATCGAAAAGTTAATCTAACATCTAATTGAAAATCTAATGCCAAACATAGCCTTACTATATTAGATTTTTGAAGAAACAACTAAACAACGAAGTAAGAGAATTTCAACATTTATCAAGCAGCTAAGGCTCTAGCAATTAGCAAGATGAAGGCATTATCATGTTAATAGTCATTAGATAATAAATCAAACAGCTAGAAACTTACGGCCAGACTGCATTTGCCCAACATGCTTTGCACTTCTTTATCGTTCCTGTATTGCTGCGCTTGATTTTCTAACATCTGGATCCTCCGGGATTGAATTTGAGATTGAACACGAACTAATGTCTGCATATACTTCATGGCGTTCTTTGTCTGCCGCCTCA
This sequence comes from Dalechampia spathulata, assembly GCA_948192965.1. Lineage (NCBI taxonomy): Eukaryota > Viridiplantae > Streptophyta > Magnoliopsida > Malpighiales > Euphorbiaceae > Dalechampia > Dalechampia spathulata. The sequence continues at coordinate 511 of CANYBF011062124.1, forward strand.
CATTTTGTCCTTTCACAACTCCTTGTAGCCTCATCAAACCCTTCAGCGCCCGAAAGCTCTTTCTTGCCTGAATGCCGACAACCATATTATGTCAGTTCAGTATCAACCAACACTACTGCAGCATCTTGTCATTGATTAAATATAAAATATCAATCTTAGCATGCTTGCATCAAATTCTTTCTCGATGACTTTTATCAAGAGTTGCCAACAAGTCAATGAGGAAAATCTGAAGCTTACATTATAGCCTCTATATGCTGCTTGGATCTTGGTAGCTGAAGCATAGAGATCCCTTGGAGTTGGTTCTGGTCTCTGGAAGATCTTCGTATGATGGTGAACGTTTTTAGGAGAAGGTGCCAAAGGGGAAGCGACCCTTGGTGATGCAGCCCTAGGAGAAGTGACTCTTGGCGATGCAGCCCTAGGGGAAGTGACCTTCGGCGATGGAGTGCTAGGGGAAGTAATCTTTGGTGACGCAACTCTAGGGGAAGAAGCTCTAGGAGAGGTAACTTTTTGGGAAAGAACAGTCGGAGAAGCAACTTGTGGTAGAAAAGGTGATGCTCCAGGTTGCTCAGGAGGCGTCGGAGGCCTGAAAATTATTTTATGCTCTCTCTCAGCCTCATCCAATATTTTCTCAATGCTACTTGGTTCTCTGAACAGGGGGATGAATGAATTGGTATCGCCATGCCGAAGTTTTGCAAATCTTTTCTTCTTCTTCTTTTCCTTAGTGTTTTTCTCATCCGATTCCTGTAATGTGGCAATAGTAAACAAGCAAAAGCACCATTCTACTAGAAATTTCAATTATGCTCCTAAAAGCAAATGATGTTGAAAGAAATTCAAAATTTCAAGAAAAGAAGCATCTAAAATGAAAAACAAGAAGAAGAAAACTTCAAATTTCATTAAACACGCCATCAAATTTACGAATACACGTTTTTCTTCATGAGCCGAAAATGGCGCTCATCAATGTTACTATAATCATATGAAACATCACACACATCTGATCTACCCAAAAAAATCTTCCATATCAACATAACATTCACATCATTACCACTAAGCTATAATTTCTATACTTCATCAAATGATTCAAAAAAGAAAGAAATCAACAAAGAATTCTTCCAGAACTACTTTTTCTAAGAATCCGATTGAAAAGCTACCAGAGGTAATGAATATTAACTTACATTAGCTAGTTTCTCCTTAGATTGAGGCAGAAAGACTTTCTTGATTGCAGAAAACCAACTCCCTTTCTTCCCCATTTGCTAGCATTACTATATATCTACCTGCAAAATTCAAGCAACATGAAGAAAAGGCAATTCTTATCTGCAAATGCATGTGGTTGTAATTGATATGTTCACCAATTAGATACACAAATTTCACATATGACAAAATCATTTTATCTTTAACCCATGTAAGAAAAAACATAATTGGTGGAACCATTCAGATGTGACAATTCATACAATTTAATCATGCTATTTCCTGCATCGTATTAGAAAAAACTGAACTGGGTTATTAGAATCACAGCCAAAAATTTTAAAAAATTAAGAAAAAATACAAACTGACAGATCAACAGATATAGGAAAATTCCTTATCTACCGAAATCCTTGACTTTTGTTGTTATGCTGGTTTGTGATCTACAAATCGACTGATTGACAGATAATATTCCTCAAAAGATGTAGAATTCAGGATGCCAAAAATTAAGAAAAACCACAAGAATTTGAAGGAGGAAGTTGTTTAACAAGATTAATACTAAAAATCTGCTGAGGAATAAACACAGAAACAAGCAAGAAAATACTGTTGTAGCAGAATTGTTTCTTGGAATTATAAAAGAAAGATATATATATTTTTTAATGTTTTTGCATTAAAAATTGAGAATCATATCGTTATCAAATTCCAAGAAAAAGAAACAAAATTTTTTGATTATAATTAAACCCACAACAAGTGAAGAGATTGATGTCTTGAAAACCAAGTAGAATTCTCCAAGAGAAATTAACTCTTTATTTGCTTAAAATAATATCACTTATCAAGAAAAAATGGAAAAATCTGACAGTTAACAGACAAAAGGGGAAGATCCATAGGCAAAAAGGAGTTTAATTAATAGTAAAATCACCTCAAACTCCATGATCTTAAACAGTAAACAAACTACTTCAAAAGGTAAAAAAAGGGAAAATTTTTCAATTTTTTAAACAATTTCACTGACCCTTTTCATCATAATTGACATGCACATAAAAGCCAAAAAGAAAAACAAATCACTTGATCCTATCATTAATATCATAATTACCAAATACCCAGAAAGAAACTAAACCAGGACAGGAAGAAATCAAGAAAGAAACTAAGAACAATAAGCAAGAAGTACCTTAATTAATAATAAAGACCCGGTTCTTGGTAAGAAAAGAGGAAAAACGAAAGGTGAAAAACAGAGAAAAGACTCTGTCTTTAGCCTCCCCCTTCTTTCATCTAGATTGCTTGGTGTTTCTTCTTTCTTTATTATTTTATTTCTTTTCTCTTCTTTTTGGTATTAAGAAATCTTTTTATTACATAATATAATTCTTTGATACTTATTTCTACACCTCTGATCTTTCAAACAACAGAAAAAACCCAAAAAAAAAAAAAGAAAAGAAAAGAAAAGAGAAAGAGACTTTGAAGCAAGTTCTTGAAATTGTGTAAAAATGAAAGAAGTTTTCTTGTTTTGCCACCTTTTGCCTTTTTCTTGATTTATAAAACTATATGTTCTGAATGTTATGATTAGGAAGAGAATAGAGCAAGGAAGAGAGATGACCACTTCCTCACTCAATTGCCTTCCCACAACTAACTTTTATTTATTTAAATATTATTCTTCCTATTTCTTTTACCCATTAAATCCATCTTTATAATATAAATAAATATATATTTATTTACTATTAATTTACATTTTTATATATGAATAATATGAAAAAACGTGAATCAAGTATATAAATATTTAATTTTTTTTACTTATAAGAGTATGATTTTGTTTATTAATAAATAAATAAATAAAATACTAACTTTACTTTAATGGTAAGACTATTTTACAGTGACAACAACAAATCCCAATACATCTCTTTACATAAAAGAGTTTTTTGGTGAGCTAACCAAGTACTAAAATGACTTATGATCGGTTAGTATTCTTTTTGTGTTTGAATTTTTTTATTTTTAAATATTATTTTATATAAATAACTTCAATTTTATGTAAACTTATAAATTAATTATTATAATTATGATATTGTTAAATTTATTGGATATTATAAGTTTATGATTAATATTTATTAATTACTAGTTTGATATCATGTATAAAACTTAAATGAATCGAATGAAATAAAGGAATACATATTTTATAGGATCCAAGAATTTTAATTTAAAAAATAATATTTATCTTATAATTATTTATTTTGTTATAATATATGATAGTGGATGTTAAATAATGATGATCTATTATATCTTAATAATAAGTATACAAGTATATTAAAATAAATTAAGTTATGAAGAAAAGTATATTAATTATATACTTTCCTAGAATATAATAAATTGCAAATCTTTAAATATATTAATTGAAAAAATAAAAATTATTACAAGATGAAAAATTAAAGAGAAGAAATTATCAGAAAAAGAGCAAGAAATAAAAAGACAGATTTAAATGTATTTAAGAAAAGTTATATAATCAAACAATAATGATATTCCAATTGGTAAAAAAAAGCATATAGTTATAATGCATAATTTAGGATAATGCTTCAATCAAGTGTAGTCTTTATCATTGTATAATTATGATATTTAATGAAAAGAATTAAATGTGTGAAAAATATAATAAATTAATTTGATTACATATTATTAGTAATATTATTTAATGTCATTTAATATTAATTTTACAATAATTTTCATCACAAACTATAATCTTATTTTATTTTCTTTATTCCTTTTATTTTAAAATATCATTTTTTAAATATAATAAATGTTTGGTTTTCGTGTATTTAAATTAACAATGTACTTTTTATAGTCATAAATTACACTTTAAAATAAAAGAAGGTTGATAAATATTTGCAACATTTAATTTTTCAAATAAATTCATTTCACTATTTAATATATTTGAAATATTTTTTTAACTTTATTCAATAGAAAATCATATTCATAATAATAATGATTGAGAATCAAATTTTTAGATTTCATATAAAATATTCATGTTATTAAATAATAAAATCATTTATAAAATGTAATGAATATTATTAATTAATATATGGGTGTATTAGAAACACAATGTATAGTATATAGCCTAAGAATATTAATTATATTTTTTATATTATTAAAAACATATTAGACATGTATATAATATGGAAAGAGTATATTTATAGTATTTAATAAAATAATAATAATCATTATAAATTTTACAAGAATTACAATTTAATTTTTTTATTTATATAATCAGTGAAAAATAGTTAGGTCGATGGTCTTCTATTTATTTATGACTTTTTTGAGTAATTTTCAAACAATTATTAATTATTACCAATTAGTATTGCGTTTGTATGAGATCTTACACTAAGAAATTCCATTTTATTCAATTATTTATAAATCTTTGTAGCAATAAAATGATAATAATGATAATGAAAATGAAAAATTAATTCTAAAATACATTATTAAAATTTAATTACATTGAAATTATATAACGATTTAGAATTTAAGTTTAAATTAAACTATGAAAGTAAGGACATGGAGAATCCTTAGGTGTTGTTGTTCTAAAAAAGACAAAAAAAGGTACGGACGTAGCTAATAAATGGCTAACATCAGCGGTACTAAATGCTTAAAATTTGCATTTTGTCTTAATGATTAAATGCCAAAATAACAAATAACAAATAAAAATTAAAAAGAAAACTTAAAAAGTTTTAAAGTTTTTGAATTAAATGAACCAATCTTGTTGTGATGAATGCAATCTTATATAATAACTACACACCCGTACACATTTTTTAATTTCTTCTCCATCTTTAAATCTGATTTTATTCGGATCAATATAAATTACATAAAATTTTAAATTTTTTTATTTATTTAAAAATATTAAGTGTATAAATTTTAATAATATTTTTGTTATAAAAAATGAAATAATTTGAAAAATCTATAATTTACATGGGAGTTCTGAATGTTATGGAACCATTTAAAAATTCAATATTTTATATATTATATTATTTTTTATAATTAAATAATAAAATTTTATATATGAAATATTTGAATTTTCACTTTCGAATTCATTTGCATGAAATGACTTTGATTTATATTTAAGACACATATAATTCAATTACGGATTTTCCTTCGAATTTGTCGTTTTTATCGATTTGCTTGTGGAATAAAAGTTTTCACTTAGTGCCCTATATTTGTTGATCTTTATAATTAATATTTATTCTTATTTGAAATTTAAAAATTATTTTAATAAATTGTTTATTTGGTATAATTTTAGAAATGAAATATCAGCATGCTAAATGAATATTGACTTTCTCAATTCAATAAATGTATACCGACTTCCAGTGAAAATAATTGTGATTCCCAAATTTCTTATAATAATTTATTTAAAAACTTGATAATAATTAATATAATAAACAAGAAGCATAAAGAATAAACTATATTTAGACCGAAAGATTAAGAAAAATAAAGGTTTGCAGTAAGGAACTATAAAAAACACATTATGACTTGCAAATAAAATTAGTTGTTAATCAAAAAAATTGACTAGCAATGAAAATCAAAACTCCTATGCTATTTTGATTTTGTGTTTTTCTTGTTTTTGATTGATTGATGATTGTTTGTCACCCCATTATTGTTCTCATAATCATTTAAAAAGACTGAGCCATGAACTACATACCCTAGATAACTACCTATATTTTATTATAATTCAACCATATTTTGATGGCTTTTCTTTTCAATCTCTTATCTAAACCACACAACATCCATTTTATCTTTAAAATTTAGCTTAATAAAAAAATTAATCCCCTAATTAATTATATAAAAATAATTATTTACCATCTTAGTTGGAGATTCTAATTCATTGATTTAATAATTAAATTTAGATCCAAACAATACCCCTCGGATGAGTAGCTCAATCCAAGAAAAAGTTTACGTATGGACTTACCGCTTATTATAAATGATTTTAGGAGGTCAAATTTCGTCTTATGAAATTATTAGAGGAAAAAGAATGAGATCGACCGAGGAACTTCATAAAGCTTAGTACCTTAATCTCCAATTTTGACCTAAATTTATGTCCTTTACCCTTTGTTCCTTAAACATCAAATTCAAATCCTCTATCTACCCAAATTCTCACCTCCTCGACTATTCAGCCTCTTATATCATCCAACACAAAGAAACTCATTTATGCCAAGCCTACCTACCTTTTGACTCCAAAATCCAAACATTTAACAATAATAACAACAAACATCAATCAACATAACAATGTGAAAAAATATTCTCAAACAACCAATGAAATAACAATATTCATATAGCAGCACCAATCACTTACCACCAATTGAATACAATTTTTGGCTTAAACACTGTTGACCTCTCCATCATGCTTAAAGGCCAATTCCTCTAAATCAAGCATTAGCTCTTTAATGACACATAATCTTACAATATCATCACACAAATGCTGAGCCTCATGCTTTTCAAGAATAGTGAGGATTTTCTAACTCCTATGTGCACTATGGATGATCATCATCTTAGCATCATTTTTTCTTGATGCCTTATTTTCATGCCATCAACATTTAAACTCACTTTGCAACATATATATATATATATTGCATGAACTTGAAACAATAGCTTCACCTGATTATGGTGTTAGTTATCTACCGTTGTTGCTCACGTCCATGTTTATTCTTAGCCTCTTATTAGTACCAATCAACTTAATTCCTCCTTTGCATGTTTAGTACCTTTCTATGTACATCCAATCATGGCAACTCAGAGCATGGTAGTTGTTACTAAACTCTATCAGGTAATCATTAATCACTCTAATGTTCCTTCCACCTTGAACTAACATAATTATCATCTTATTTCTTGTATTTTTTTTATTTTAACAAGGCTACTAGCAAAATAAACCACCTTAACATGAGAGTCTTTGCCCATAGGTTCCTTTCCCTTTTTTGTTACTTTTCCTTTCTTCAAATAAATGGCTTCTACCAGCATATAGTGATCATTTTCAATCATGTCTTGTAAAGGTTGGTATGGGACAAACAATCTCAAAAACATAAGCTTATAATATGCAAATTTTAGTTTACTTCATAGTTACAAGGTACATTTTACTTAACATTAACCATATTTGTATATCATATTATAGCACAATACTCATAACCATCTGCATTTGCATGGGTGATGATCATGTGTTTGAAATACTTCTAGCTTTTTGTTGCATTTTGCATATCATACATTACATCTACGACCATATGCATTTGTGTAAGCGATGATCATGTACTTGAAATACTTCAAGCCTTTTCACCAATCACTTTCACCCAAGCACCATAACCATAAATTTTTCATATGTTCTACGCATATTATTTTTGCCTTGTTTATCAAGTTCTAAGCTGCTTTTTGACAAGTTGAGGATAAAGATTAGCATTAAGGTATGACCTCCTATATTTTCTTGTTATTTTTGTATCTTTATGGCTGGCTTATGGTTATTATGCTTAGAATCATTGTTGTAATTCAACTGATACAAGTTTGGCTAAAAACCTAAATGGTCCACAATATTAGCTTAAGTAATAACCAAGCCACATAAACCAGCCAAAGCTATACATCTTCTAACTCTTAAAATTTAGAATACTTGATGGCTAAAGAAAGCTTATCATTTTTCCAAATTCTTAATAGTACCCCATTAATGCAAATGACCTTTAATAAAGTAAATAACAAAAATCAAAATAATAAGCAAAAAATTAAACTAATATAAGAAAAAGTGGTCATGAGGCCAACTTCATTAATAGTAACAATGGGTTTTCAACCTACCTAAACATATTTATATTGACATTATCACATGAATAAAATCAATTAAGAATAAGCGATAATATTCTAAGCTATAATTGGCCTTGTTAAACTATTAACTTTTCCATGGTTTCCCATATTATAAGAAAATACATTTTAAGGTACTTCTTATTAATGTATTTTTTATGAGGATCTCTTTTTCAGGCTTGTCAACCAATAGGCATTCCTATCTAAGACTTGATGAATTTAAATGATCTCTTTTAATTGGATGACCATTTATCATATTCTTTACCTTTGACCATATAGGAAGAATAATCTTTTGGACCAAATCACCTTTAAAGAATTTCTTCTTCCTGATCCTTTTATTATAAGTCCTAACCACCTTTTTCTTCTACACAACTATACTGTTAAAAGTTTGAACTCTTTCCTTATTTATATTCTCCAATTCTATTAACATGACCTTTGTATATTTAGCAAAATTCATATCATTTTGTTTAGCTACCTTTAAAGATGACACAACCACTTCTAGGGGTAAAATAACATTATGTCCATACGTTAGGGCAAAACGACTGATAATTGTAGAACATCTTTTAGAGGTATGATAAGCACATAAGGACTTTGATAAAATTCTATACAAGTCTCGATGATTGTCTTCAAGCATCTTTTTCAAGATTCCCAAAAGGATTTGTTTATTTATTAGCTTAAGCATAATATGAAGCATATAATTGATAAGCCTTATGTCATAACCTTTTACAAAGTCTTTCATTTCCTCCCTTATACATAAGGTTCCTTGCTTAGTGATAATGGTTTATAAAATCTTAAATTGATGAATAAGGTGTTCCTTGATAAATTGAACCACCTCTTTTTGTTCCACTTTCTTTATTAGGATAAACTCAACCCACTTTGTAAATTATCTTGAGACTCTTTATGTAAGTTAATAACCAAGCTATTTTGTGTCATTTTCATAAATTCTCTTTTTGGAAGGAAAATTTTATACTTGTTCCTTAACTTCTTAAACTTGATAATTAAAATGTCTATATTTTCTCCAGCTGTCTAAGTAACCCTTAATAATTCAATAATACATATTTTTTGTTTAACTCTAAAGAACTATGTATGAAATTATCTTTATAAATCTTATCAAGTATAGATAGAATTCCTAGGCAATGTAGTGAATGGCCTGATGACAATACTTAATTTAGCATATTAAATAATGAATTTGGCCACATCTTCCATAATATGCTACTCATGTTCTCCCCTTGCAACATGTTGTTGAAAAGCTTAAGGAACATACATATTAAATTGAGGAACATACTTATTAGGTGGAGGAATAATCCTACTAAGCAAAGAAACATGTTTATTAGGTTGAGAAATAAGCCTTTTGGGTAAAGGAATAATGCCCCCAAGGCCTCTCTCTCTTTATCCATCTGCATCATAATGATTTGGTTGTAAAATAAGACTAATGCTATGTCACATCCTCATGACACACACTTAGAATTAAACGTTGATTATTTTGCATGATTATTTGAATACATGATGTGTTCTTACTTATGTATATTAGTAAATTATTTATTGAATGTGCTAAAGAATTAAATAGAAATTTATGCATGAATTATACGCTAAATTAATTACATGATATGGAATTATTTGTACAAATATTAATTTAATTAAATCATACATATAGCAAATATAATTTAATTAGGCGTGTATACGTGTATATATTTGTTAATTATGCGATTATGAATTTTTATTAAATAATTTATATGCTTAAAATATAAATAAATTAAATAATGTTAATTAATATATGGCATATACGTATAAATATATGGTTCTACACTTGTTCCTGGCATATAAAGCATGAGAGGCATCATTTAGTGTAGGTGTGTGCATGATAAGGATGCTTAATCATCCTCATGATTAATGCAATGATTACCAAAAATGAGTTGTAATTATGGGAGAGTGAGGTGTCAATTTATTAAGGCTTGTGGGAAGGGTATATTGCATGTTTAAATGAGGCTTAACACATAGAATTAATGCTTAGTTCATATATATACTTGAGACTTAGCAAAACAACCCATTTTTCCCTTCTTCCATTTTGGTTTCTCCTTCCTCTCCACTCTTTCTTTTTGTCCTTCACTATAACCACACCAAAACTCTTCCAGATTGCTTAGTTTCTTGTTGCATGTCCTTTTAAAAGCTAGCTAGGCATGTGGAAGAGTGATCAATGTGTGTGTTTTGCTTGGATCGTGCATTGTGTGCTTGTAGTAGGAGTCTTAGGTGAGAATAATTGCTGTCAAGGAAAGAACTTGTATTTTTGTGTAATTTGGGTTTATTGAAGGTAAGTTAAGATGCTTTTGGTTATGATTCATGTGTATATATCCTATGAATCCTATTGTAATGTGTGGTTAGTGCAAGATGTGTTTGATAACTCTAATGTTATATCTATAGTACTATGCTTATGTAGTGTATGTGTGGTTAGTAGTGTAGACATGTATGTTGTGAGGGACTAAACCTCACATGTATATTCTATTTTGCCATGCATGCATGTATGTTTTGTGGATGGTAAGGAATATAGAAGGCTATTATATGGTTTTGGTAAGTTGCTTAATGGAAATGTAAGTAAGATGAAGGTATTGCATGCATATTTTAAGTAATGTAAATAAAGTTATTTAAATCTTTTGTTATGGTTGTTTATGACTGAGTTTAATAGATTAAAACAACTTTTAAAATATTGATCAAAACATAAAAGAGGTAATTTAAATCAACAAGGATATAATCGGTGGAAATTAAGTAAGTAAGATAAAAATTTGATAATCACGCTTAAGCTGTTTTTTTTTTTTGCATGAAATGGGACAGATTTAAGGCTTACGGTAATCTTAAATTTGGAGACCTTAACGAATGAATTATAAGGCGTATAATATATTGTTGGAAAGCTCTAGAAGTCTACTTTGCAATGGTACTAATTTTTTATTAATTGAAATTCATTTGATTAGTAAAAATGGGGTTGAAAGATAAACTGTTCATATGGTAATTTATAGTTACTAATTAAAACAGTTGGTCTGCATGAATTATTTGCATGCCTTAATGAACAAATTTTGGGCTTATAATATATAGATTAAAAGATCTTTGAGTCTACTTTTATTGGTATAAAGATATAAATTTTTAAAATTCATTTACTTATTGAAAAATGGTAAGATCTAAATTGAGTTATGGAATAGAAATGATAAATATGGATAATTAATTAACTTCTCAATTTCTTTAAAAAGGATTAATTATATGTTTATATGATCTTCTTTGAGTAATATATATATATATATATATATATATATATATATATATATATATATATATATGTTTATAGTATTAAATGATTGGATAATTTATCCTTATGCTATGATTATGTTAATGCCAAAATGATATGAAAAATAAAATGGTTTACGTGTAATCTATATTTATGATTGATTGGAATATTGAAGGTGTGTTTGTATTATGATCAGGTAAAAATATGGATAATGAATCTATTCCTCCAATTAATATAAACGAAGGAAAAATGGTGGCAGGTTTGTGCTAGTTTGCACTATTAATAGGTTGATTCATTTAAAATGAATCTACAAGTAAGCTAAAATGCTTACCTTAATATTAATATATGATTATGGTTTGAATTAAGTCTTATAACAGGAAAGGATGATGATTATGAGATTCTATGCAATAGTAAAATATTTGATTATAATATATGATTGCTTAAATAATAATTCATGTGGCATGTCATATTCACTATTGCATTTAACATTGCATGTATTGGTTAGAGCAATAAGGGAGGAGGAAAATGAGCGACGTCGGGAAATGATGATGTGTTACCAAAAAGATAGCGAAACATATGAGAAATGAAAAAATAATGGTACGAGTACTAAGCCATATAAATGTTGGAGAGATAAGGAATGAGGAAAATGAGCGAACAGTGAGGAAAGAGGAGCTCAATAAAAACAGAGGGAGAAAAAAATGTATTACCAAAAAGATAGCAGAACACGATGATACTAAAATAGTGGTACCGAAGAAAAAAATATTGAAAAGATAGCAGTATAAGGCCAGTACAATGTGCACATAAATGAGAATGCTGGGCATTATTGATAATGATGATGATTCAAGAAAAACAGAGGGGAATGCATATCATGTTGCATTCCTAAAGAAAAAGGCCTATTCCATCATATTC
>CANYBF011062378.1:0-15145 GCA_948192965.1 Dalechampia spathulata
ACTTGGCGATCCCATATTAATTCCTTACATATTCTTAATTCCTCTCCTTCTTATCAATTAAAATATCTTCCTTACATCATGTTATACATATTGCTTACATAATACTCCACTTATACTCATTTAAAACAACATATACATAAGCTATACATAATTTTAATTTCCAATTATAACCTTACAATTCATGAAATTCCTTTTATATCCTAGCTCACCATTTAACCTACCATTATTTCTCACTTTACTTACCCTTCTTAAACTATAATTTATCATATAGTAATATCACTCTTCATCCATAATATTCAATAAAAGTATAATCAATTTGCATCTTTAATGCATATTTGCTTCTTTACTCATTTCTTTTCTTTGATTTCACTTCTTTCTCATTTTAATTCATTCTATAAGACATTCCTTTATACATAATACCATTACTTCCCATTTCTTATATAAAAACATCCATAGTTCATATCTCATTCTTACATTCCTTGCACTCAATTGAGCATGATCAAATAGACACAAAATATGTATTCATTTATCATGGTAGCATAAATGAGGATGTTACAACACAACTTATCTTTCAATAGAGAAAAAGCATGTTCTTGTTCTTTACCCCATATAAACCCTTTATCCTTTCTCATGGTTTTTGTCAAAGGGGTAGCAATTGTACTAAAGTCTTTAATAAACCTCCTATAGAAACTTACCAAACTATGAAAGCTCTTTACATCACTTACACTTTTAGGCATAAGCCATTCTTGAATAGCTTTTCCCTTCTCGCTATCTACTTCAATACCATTTACACTCATCATATAACAAAGGAAAATGATGTGTTCAATGCAAAACATACACTTCTTCATGTTATCAAATAATTGAAATTTACGTAAAATATCAAACACATGCCTTAAGTGCATTATATGATCATCCTCAGAATTTCTATACATAAGAATGTCATCAAAGTAGATAACAACACATTTGCCAATTAAATCCTGTAAAATATGGTTCATCAATCTCACAAAAGTGTTAGGGATATTAGTTAAGCTAAATGGCATCACCAACCACTCATATAAACTATGTTTAGTTTTAAATGTTATTTCCACTCATCAACAGGTTTTATTCAAATATGGTGGTAACCACTTTTCAAATCAATCTTAGAAGCACAAATGCACCATGCAGCTCATCAAGCATGTCATCAAGTTCAAGAATGGGGTGGAAATATTTTACTGTGATTTTGTTGACTACTTGACAATCCACATACATCCTCCAACTGCAATCTTTCTTAGGCACCAACAACATTGGCACCATACATAAGCTCAAGCTTTCTCAAATATGACCTTTCTCTAATAGCTCCTCTACTTGCTTTATAATTCTTTAGTCTCCTGAAGATTACACCATACATAAGCCTTCTTATATGTAATTAAGATCATTGACTTATGAGAATAGTAAGCCTTCCTCATATCTCTCGATCTTGCAAAGAAGCTCACTTTCTTACCCTCTTTCTTTTCACTCACAGAAAGCTTATCACTCGTGTTTGTACTCTTTCCCTCATGTTTGCTCTAGGTTTTTTCTCTCCTTTTTTTTTCTCATAAACTCCTCATGAGATCTCTCAAGCTGTTGTTGATCATCAAAAATTTATTTAGGCATCATAGACAATAATGTATATTTCTTCCCCTCTTTCTCCACTTGATACTTATTCAAATAACCATCATATGAAACTCTTTGATCCCATTACCAAGGATGACCTAAAAGTATATGACTAGCCTGCATGGGAACCACATCACAAGTAACCTTATCCCTATATTTCTCAATAGTGAAAAGCACCCTCACTACCCTACTATTATTCAACCATTGTAACTTGTAAAGACTATGATGTTTTGTGGTTTCTAACCCGAGTTTACCAACAAACATTATACTAGCCACATTCACACAACTACCTCTATCAACAATTAGGCTACACAATTTCTTATTTACTAGACATCTTTTATAAAAATATTCTCCCTTTATAACTTAATCAAAATTAGCCAAATGATTTGTTGGTAAATCATTTGATCATTAATATGCTCAATTTCCATATGATTTTCACTCTCAGCACTATGATCATTAATATGTTCAATTTCCTCTTGATTTTCACTCTTATCAATCATAACACAATCATGATGCAATATCATTATCCTTTTATTAGGGCACTATAAGGTAATATGACCATACCCAAGAAAATCAAGAACTCCTTAATTAAAATTAACCAAATAATTTGTCTAATTATCCAAAATGTGCATTACAAGAACTCTAAAGAAATTAATTTCCCTTAGAACCCAAGATAAATCACGCATAAGATAATTAGAATATGAATTAAAATTATAATACAATTCAAAATGGTAATTAGAAGCAATTCAAACACCTTTGCATAAATATGAATAGAAAGTTTCTCACTTTCCTATCAAGAATTTTATTTTTGATTCAAGAAAATATCACCCCTTTATATTTTGTTTCTCTCTGTCTAAATACAAAGTGAAAATCATCCTATATAACTCCCAAATGGCCCTTTAAAAATCCTCTTTAAATAATAAATAAATTTAGCATTTTTAATGGTGTCATGCTCATGATAAGGGTGTCGCACTAGCCTATTTCTCAATATGCAACATTCCAAGATTTCCTTCTATCATAATCATGCTATATCTGTTATGATTGTGACAATAACTTTTCTTCATCCAACCTTTCACGCTCGATCATGATCATACCATCTTTGTCACCCACGTGATATATTGTTTTCAAAATATAAAAATAAACATAAAACATGAATTTCAAATTCCAATAAGTGAGTTATGCTCAAAATAGGCTAAAAATAAACATACTAATATTTAAGATCAATTAGGTTGATCAAATTAGGTTCACTTAACTTTCCATACATGAAATTCCACTTATCAATCCAAGCTTGCATAAAGAATTGAAGTTGTTCTTTCAATTATTTTGCACAAGAATATGTGATTGGACTCGAAAGTTTATTCATATCTAGAATAACTTTATTCATATCTTCTTTGGCATCTTGATTCATATCAAGATGTCTAAAATTTCATAGGTTGATGGCATATGTAATGTTCATAATATTGGTCATTTCTTTTCATCATTGGTATAAAAATCTTATGTATTTTAAGAGCATTGGGTATCTTTCAGCTTCACATCATTCTCATCTTACACCAACTCCATTTGAATTTACTAGAATCTAAATACCTCAATGATTTACTAACAGAAGATATCTGATAATGTTTTCTAGATGTAAGTGAATTGAGGTCCTAGTTGTTGAAAATGTTATCCAGTACTGACACCCACATTTAATATGTTCATGGATATCATATATGGTACATTTACTAACATGGTATGATCCTCTTCTCCATCTTATTCCCTTATAGTTGCACTAATGTATTATCCATTTTTAATATCATATCTAATATTACCATAACAAGGTCTTCTTCCTCAACCTATAATATAGAACTTGCATCTTTTTATCTAAATTCCACTCCAAACTTAAATTTCCCTTATTCATTATATTCAATCTTCTTGCAACTTATTCAAAGGTCACCTCAAACATCATTTCACCATGCTTTAGTTTCAAATGTGTTTCCTACCTTTAGATAATTGTTTGATAACTTTGTATGATATAGTGATATTAGAACTCATGCCTTCTCTTTATATTCACAACAAAATCCTTATGATTTAGTTAAACATGATCAAGATGTTAAAGATAAAACAACCACATAGATTATGACCATAATCATACTCGGAAACCACACCTCAATATATGATATAAGAGGTTTTTAATCATTCTAATTATATCATCATAACTAAATCACAATCTTCACTTAAATAGAATAATATTTCATTATACTTTTAAAAACTTCATTGTTTTATTATATATCATACATGGTAGTAAAATTCTTAGTACAATCTAATTTTTTTAGTTCTTAAACTATTCCATTAAAAAATTTCATTAAAAAATTTCAAATTAATTTTTATTATTTTTAACATAGCAATAATAACAACATTATTAATACATAAAATAAATTCTAAATCAACCAATAATCAAAATAATAATATGAATATAAAATATTAAAAATTATAACAAAAATTATAACTTATTTTATTCAATTGAAACTTAAATGATGAGCAAAGTGAAATTTTAGGTGTTTTTTTTTCATATTTTGTATCAAAGATTATATATTAGACTAATTGATATAATTAAACTCACGCTTTGATAGAACATTTTAAAAAGCAATTATTCTTGCTAAATGTTTTGAAATTGCTATGCTTTTGCATAATTTGAAGAAATACGAGGATAAGATAAACGGACAATATATTTCAATTTCATATTATAATTCACAGAAATGGAAAAACGATAGCAAGACATATGAAAATTTAACATGGTTTCATCAGAGAAATGAAAAGGGAACAATATTATCACTTCAAGAGAGGGAAGATCCATTGATCGCTTTTTTATCGGAACAGTTTATCAAATTGACATGCAAACCACTAAAGAAAAGAAAATAAATCTAAATAACAAAACAACAGAAACACAAATTACATTTCTATTAATTTTGAGGAACGCGATCTAAATTCTCAGTTGTCTTTGCCATCATTATCGTCGTCGAGATCCTCTTCGCCATCAAAATCTTCAGCATCAAAATCTCCATCGTCATCACAGTAATCTTCATCATCATCATCTTCTTCTTCTTCTTCTTCAATTTGTTCATCTTCGTAATCATCAACCGGAACCGCCTTTACATTCTCACGAAGTTGCATCTTATCCATTTTTCCGAACCCAGCAAATCTCATAAAGTGATCTCCTTGGAAAAAAGCACCATCAATGTCAATGGCAGCAGTGTTACTATTACCAAGAACTGGTGTTTGATGAAACCAAAATAATAATTTTGGATCGGCGATATCATTCGACTTGATATCTTTGGATACAGAAGAAGCTGACCCACGTAGCAGAAAACGGAGAGGAGACGGCCTGCCGTTTCTGAATATCATCAATCTTCCTGCCATTGTTGAGTGTTACGCTTCGTATTCGAGGAGGCGGTGGATCCAGGTTCTATATACACACATACGAGGGTTTAGGGTTTTACAACTGTAGGGAACGGACACGCGGCATTTTCTACGTGTTTTTAGAGGCTCTGGAAACTTCATTCAGGTAACAAAAATTTACATGCTAGAAAAGTTACATATATGAGCTAGTTCGTTGTATAAGTTCAAAAATTAAATTACAATAATTTTACTAATAGTGTTTACTATTTTGGTTAAATTAAAGTTTTATATTTTAAAATTATTTAGTGGTATAATATTTATATTATAATTTAGAAGTTAAAATAAAATTTTATGAAAAGGTATTCAATCTAAATTTAAGAGTTTATTTTTTAATAATTTATGTTTTTTTATTATTTTATATTATGGTACAATGACAATCATGAAAATTCTACTGAAAATTTCAAATTTAACCATAGATTCAATTGGAAGAAATTTAAATGATGATTTGAAGCTAAACTTGACTAATTAAATGGTTCAAATCCAATGGATTAAAATTTAATTTGTTTCAAGAAAGTTTTATCATGATCAAATTCATTAATGTAATCTTATAAATTAATTAGATTTAATTTAAAAAATTATAATAGATGTTACTTTTCTTAACTTAATAGCAATTTAACTTTATATTTAAATTTCTATTATGAAAAATTATATAATTATTAATTTATCCTTTCATATTTAAAATTATTTTTTTATTTTTTAGTTTTCCCCTCCTCCTCTTCTTCATGCTATTCTTGCTTTCTTTCTTTTTGCCTCGTCAAGCAGTTGTTTCATTATTTCATTTTTTGCTTCACCTCTTCTTATTCTTCATTCTCTTCTTCTTATTTATTTTTTTTTCTTTTACTACTTCTTTTCATACTTCTTGCTCTCCTTCTTCTCTTTTTCTTTCTTCTTATTTTTAAATTATTTTAACTATTATTATTTTTATTTCTTTAATTTTCATGTTTTCAGTTTTTTATTATATAAATTTTTGATATTTTGATATATTTACTAGTTATTTATTGTATATGTTAATTTTACTTTTTTGTAGTAAATATATGTAAATAAATATATACATATATATTTATTTATTATCATATATAAAACTATTTATTTACTAGTGTAAATTGGTAAATAAATATGCATCATACAATATTTTACATAATAGAAACACATTCATATATGGAATAAACATATTTACCATAATATATCATGATATGTATTAATAAATAACATATTTATATACACATATTTATTAATATATATATAACATATTTATTTACTAATATATACCATATGCTAGTATGATATAATATATATATTTTTAAATATTTATCATGAAATAAAACTAAACAAATATCAAAATTTAATGAAGAATACCTAAGAAAATGAAAAAAAATACAATTAGAAAGAAAATAGTAATAATAGAAGAAGAAGATGCCAAAAGGAAAAGGGCATAATCAAAATAGAAAGGCTTTGTTAGGCACACTCCCCTTATGACACATTCACAGGTTTTATATCAGGATCTCCATTAGGGAATGTCAAGAACTGTAAACTCCACCACTAACTTAATTGCCCTGACAGTAACAGTGGAGCATTACTCAAACCAACCTCATCCATAGTGGGTCTAACCTCTATCAACTTCCTTAAAGCATCTAACTTCTTCCTAAGATTAAGTGGAGTTAACATCTTACCATTGTAAATCATGTTGTAGACTCAAGAGGACATCTTGCTACCACCTAACTACTTCTACTTCTTGGGAAATTTAGATGTTGCCTTAGCTACCTTCAGAGTCCTAGTTGACTTGCCTTTGTTGGACTTCTTAACCTTTGCTGATTCAGACTTAGAGGAACCTTAAGTAGCTGTAGACTCATTCTCTGAACTATCATACCATATGTCAATGGTGTCAATATCAAACCCACTGCCAATCCAAAAATTGATAGTAGGTAGCTTAGCAATCTTCTTACTACCGAGGGGAGAAAAGTAGTTAAGAACTAGAGATTCTGCATTCAATCACTAGTGGAGTCACCACTATCGACTAAGCTTTCATCGTGACTCAGAGTGAGGCTTACAATGTATGGACTATGGGCCTACATAAAGCAAAAATGCAGTCTTCTCAAGGAATGAGATGGACTTAAAAGAGTCACAAGATGGAATCATCACCGGATGGCTCCGAATTTGGTTCAACCAACCCATTAGCATGAGTGTTAAGTCAAACCCTTTAGAGATGGGTTAAGTTGGTGAAGATCTATTCACTCAGAGTTTCAAATTTGATTTTATCATTTTAGTCAAGTTAATTACTTCAGGGAGGCAAGCATTCATGAGCATGAAATAAGCACACAACAAGGTATAGCATAACATCAATCATAACAGATATATCATAGTAAATATGATGTAGCAATCATAGCATGACATCATGATATGACAATCCTAGCATGGAATATAACATATGTATGACATATGAAATAGTATGGTATAAGCATGACATGTGAGATGACATAACATAAGCATGGCATGTGACATGACAAGCATGAAATATGAAATGCCATGGCATAAGCATGACATGTGAGATGTCATAGCATAAGCATGACATATGACATGACATGGCATAAGCATGACATGTGAAATGTCATGGCATAAGCATGACATGTGAAATGTCATGGCATAAGCATGACATGTGACATGACATGACATAAGCATGACATGATATAGGTATTACATATGACATGATATGGCATAGGCATGACATATGAGATGACATGGTATAAGCATGACATATGACATGACATGGCATAGGCATGACATGTGAGATGAAAAATAATGATAATGGCCCGAAGAAAGGGATCAAAGAAGAGATAGGCGATACACGAGGGATTTAATGCTAAATCATACAAAAAATAAGGGAATAGTGCCTATTATATTACAAAGAGTTTTCATCCATATAAAATTGAGACATTAAGCAACATCTAGTCCATTGGGGAAAAAGTCAACCTTGAGCAACATAAGCCAAATAGGTACGAGTTGAAATGTAAAATAAACAACAATAATCATTAATAGCAAATGAAATTTAGGATTAGATCAACTAATTCAATGCCATGTTACACCATGAATCAAGAGTCAAAGTTTGATGAATGTAATGGGAACAATCATGAAAATATGATAATAAACACAAGCTAAGTCTTAAAAATCATAAAACTAATCAATTTTAAGCAAAATTTATCAATAGCATAGCTGAAAGATTCTAATATCACATGATGCATCACTTAGAAAAAAATCAACATCCAATTCAGTTAATCATGTCAGGTGATAACATTAAACATAATTAAAATAGCATTAATTAGGAAATTAAATGATTTAATGATAAAATCATAAGCAATTGATCATGGCACAATGATTTAGGTGTCATTAACATCACACAAATGATAATTGGATATAGCAAACTCAACCAATCAAATCCAATCATATCAAACATCAAATTAAACAAATTAATTAAGAATTTAACTTAAGAAATATAATTTTGAAGCCAAAATCAATGATGTATGGTCAATGTGTGATGAACTTAGATCATTAAGGTTAACTTTAATGAAAATCAGAAATTACGTAGAAAATGAATGAAAATCAGTATTTTCTGGCAAATAAGCATCAATTTGTGTAGCATATAGGTGGATGTGTGCCACATATAGCTTATGTGTACTGTACATAGCAAATTGTGCACCATATGTAGGGTGGACAAAATGAAGAAAAACATGTTTTTAAGCAAAAACAATGATTAAAATAAAATCTCAGCAGATTTATAGCAATTATATATCATTTAAACCATGAATAAGCATTAGTAGTCATTATAACATGGATGATTGAAGCCAATCATTAAGAATAAACCCATAATGAAATCAAGTGAAAAAAAAAAGAAGAGAATAAGCATTCAACTCACCATAGTAGGTTTAGCTTCTATAAACTTGATTGCAAACATGATTAGAGATTTAAGTAGGATTAATTAGTCTCTAATTCTAGATTAATTACTTAATTAAGTACCTAATTAAGTGAGATTAAAATTTGGCAGAGTTTAGGCAAGTTTTCTTAAGTTTTGTCCTCTTTTCCATAAATACAAGGCATAAATTTATAGATAAGGGTTAAAGGATCAAGGAAATCATATTAGCAATGTGGGATTTCAGAAATGTTTGAGCCATATGTGCATCACATAGTGCTATATGCATAGCATATAGTAGCAGATGCCCAACATAATCCATTTTTGACCTATCCATGCCATCCAATGTAGGCACGTTATGATATGTGCTATAAGTCAAACAAACATCATTTGGGGGATAAATGTTTGGTAGCATATAAAGCATATTATATTTACATGGGAAAAGGTAGCCCACCATATGTATATTTTCAAAACATGCAAAGCATGTAGCACTTTGTGATGCGTATATCATGAAATGCATGATATGTGCTCTAAAGCAAATAGTGATTATTGAGTCATTATCTATTCCTACATAGAAGAATAAGTGGGTTCTATTTTAGTAATGGAATAAAGAATACACAATATTCTTGCATAAGGATAATGATAACAAGCATCTTGGGTTTCACTGTTAGATCTAAAACATAGAGAGTTCAAGCAGTCGATAATGCTCAATGTTTATACATTACAGCTTATGTGTACTAGGTTATTTTGTTATGTTAGGCTGCACTATTCTATCCTATGTCTTGTTATAAAAGCTACAAAGCTACGATGCCATGCATCTAGAATTAAATGTCATGTTTGCTCTAGGTTTTGTCATCTCTCGATTGCTCCTCATCTGGATTGGGATTGTCGGGGACCTTGATGTTGTACCACTCTAGGCACGCAATCAGTCAGACAATCTCTCTACCCATCTACTTAGTCATAAGTCAAACGATCTCTCTACCCATCTACTTAGTCATTAGTCAGATTATCTCTCTACCCATCTACTTAGTCATACGGGCATAGGGATCATATTCCTCTCACTCCAAGCGCCATGTGAAACATGCATGTAGGCATAACCATCATGAACATAATCATTACTAGTACATACCTGAATGTCCAGCATCTCAAAGTTATGATAGTTTTGCAACTCTATCAGTAGCTTGATAGCATCAGATGACTCTTGATAAAGCCCTTGGGACACTCATACCCAAAGGTATATCTAGACTATCAACCTCTAGTCTTGATGGTGTCACTCTAGACACAACACTACATGATCTCTTTGAGGTGCCACTACCTTAAAAACTATAAAAAAAATTGGTGAATCATAATTTCTGCCCCTACCACTGGAAGTGTCACGTCTACTGCCAAATCTGCTTACTCTATCATATTATCCTATATAGGTAGACAACTCTACAAGCCTAATAGTTGCATCTGTATTAAAGTATGGTAGTCCTCTAGAGACTTAGACAATTTCCCTCACCCAAGAATGTCAATCAGCACATCAATCACATCTAGGTCAGTATCAATGCATGATGCCCAAAACATCGTTCATGGTAGTGCAACAATCTTCATACATCTTTCTAGCTTTAGTTACCATTTGATGACATGCTCACCTAAGTAGAAGGGCCAACACTTTGTACTCTCTATAATCATGTGACACTCATCATTATGAGATGAACTAGTCATGTATGGTGGTCAATGGAATGTATTACTCTAGGGATATGGGTAGACTTGTTCAAAATACAATAATCAATTAAACACATGCACAAGTATCTTCTTAACCAATTCCATTTAGTTTCATGCTAATAAAGTTACTACCTTTTACTCTATTCCCTAGTCGAGTTGCTAACATCCAATTCATATGCATTAATATAGCAGAATGTACTATGCATATCACAGAAAATGCTAACATATACTAGCCATATGGAGGCTCTGCTAGCATGCACCTCACTCCTATGAAGATGCACTCATTGAATTAGACTTCTCATAAAAAGTTAATGATTTTTGAAGTATTTTTCCCTATTAAGTTCAATCTTAGCATCTGAAAAATTTAAAAAACAACCAAAATTTAGTAGATTGATACTCTAAAATTCAAGTATTTTTCTTAAACAATTTTAATTCCAATTTCATTAATAAATTACTTTTCAATATTTGGCATAAACAAGAAATTGATCCTACAGATGATTATTTTTAGTGAAATGTTTGACTTTTATTCAAGTCATTGACCATAAAGTGTCACATTCTGATAGTGGACCCCAAATACTACTTTTGGAGGTATTAGACACATTTTTGATGATGCAAGCATAAATCTAATAGTTGATCATCTTACAACTAAAAGTTGTTAATCCCAATCTAGTAATGATCATGGAATTAAGCATTTGGTTCCTAAACCCTAGTAGTAGGCATCTAAATTCAAACATCATGTGAGTTTTAAGCCTCACAGCAAAGCCATCAAGTTTAGTAGTTGACCATGATCAGTTTTGATCACCTCACCCAAGCATCAGGCTTCCAATGACAGAATTAGGTAGATAAACCTCAACAAGATCATCTCATGATCAGCTTTGATTGCCTTACCCAAGCATTGGGCTTCTAATGGCAAAATTGGGTTGCAAGCCTTGGCATAAGCATTACACGTGATCAATATCTTTATTTCACCAAGGCATTAGGCTCCCAATAAAAGTATGAGGTTACAAACCTCATTATCTTAAGGGTGTTAGCTTTGATCTTTATAGACTTGCAAGCCTCAACATGAGCACTACTTTCGATCAACCTTGATAGCTTGCAGGAGTACCAAGCTCCTAGTTGTCATATTGGATCACCAGCCTTGACATTAGCATTTTCTAGTCCCTAGTTGATTATACTACATTCCTCAGCAGAGTTGCAAGCTTTAATACGAGCATTAAGCCTTGATGCGAGCATCGACTAGGTACCTTTCTCTATCTTTTGGTGAAAAGTCATATTATGATTGGGTCTCATTTCCATAACTTTTGCCTATATTGCTTTAATATGATCATAATCAAGAGGCAAATTATATACCTTGACTTTTCATCTACAGACTATAACTTCATGTTTTCTTTGATTTAACTTGGTACAAGTCCTCGATGTCAATCCCAATTTACACAAATGCATTTTAGGCTCCATATGTGCTCTGAATATCTAGAGCACATTACATTATGTTGATGGAAGGTGGAGCATATAACATACATTTTCTTATGTGTAAAGCATATAGTATTACATATTATGCACATTCAGTTCAAATGCACATGATTAATAGCCTTTTATCATGTAAATCTAATATGGTCCATATGTCATCATACTTTTCTAACATGAATGAGGACTAAAGAGTATATGACACACATCCCTAGCCACTTTGAATATAGAATGTGCATAGCTCCTAAAACCTAATATGAGAGCACATTTGCGCATATAGCACTTTTTTACTCTATATGTTACGCATATAGCATTATATGTTATGTATGTTACTTATAAAATTCATAAAATCCCACATTGCTAGCTCATTTCTAGAAATACACTTCCCAAACCTATAAATATGGCTTATATATTTATAGAAACAAAGTCTAAAATTCATTAAATAAGGCCAAACTCTGCTAAAATCATTTCTCACTGAATTAATAACTTAATTAAGTTCTTAATTAGGATTAAAGATTAATTAATCCTCTCTTAAATTCCTTAAACTCATTTAGAATTAAGATTAAAGCCTAATCCTACTTAGTTAGTGTTAGAATGCTTCTTCCTCTCACTTTATCTTGATTTTCATAATGGATTTATGATTTTGCATTGAATTTTCATTGGTTGGCTTCAATCATGAATGTAACAGTAGCATTCTAAGCTTTCTCATCACTAGAATGAGCTATAATAGTCATATATTTGCTTGGGTTTGTGATTTCTTTTGTATTTTTGCAAAAAAATCATTTTGTTTCTGTTTTACTTATTATGTATGGCACACAACCACCTACATGTCGTATACATCACCTTATATGTTGCATATATATCCTCCATTTTTAATACATGTTATGCATATCATGCTATATGTTGCACACATAGCTATCAGATTTTCACTATTTCATGATTTTTCAATCATTTTCACTCATTATTTGATGTTAATCAAAGTTTTCAGTAGCATTTGAGATTTCATAGTAATTCCAATGATTTGAATACATCAAACATTGCTTCCATTTGATTAATTTTGGCTTAAAAGTTAATTTGCAAGTTCAATATTTTTTTAATTTGATTTTTCTTGCAATTAATTTGATTGGACTTGAATTGGATGTGTATTTTATCCCTAATCGATGCTTGAATGATATTAGAGTCCCTCAATTTCATATTCATGATCAATTTATATTGAT
This sequence comes from Dalechampia spathulata, assembly GCA_948192965.1. NCBI lineage: Eukaryota > Viridiplantae > Streptophyta > Magnoliopsida > Malpighiales > Euphorbiaceae > Dalechampia > Dalechampia spathulata. Next base: position 13,357 of record CANYBF011062378.1, read on the forward strand.
TTTACCATTAAATCAATTAATTTACTAGATTTTCTCAATTAAATACCATTTAATTGATTTTTATTTATCACTTGACATCATTAAGCTTAATTGGATGTTGATTTACTTTTAAGTGATGCTACATGTGATCTTAGAATCTTTCAATTATATTCTTAATTAATTTTACATAAAATTGATTATTTTTATGATTTTCATGACCCAACTCATGTTTATTATTACATTTTCATGAGTATTGCCACTACATTCATTAGACTTTGACCCTTGATTCATGCTTTCATATGGAATTGGATTGGTCAATCATGTCCCACATTTCTCTTTATTGCCTAACATTATTTATTTATTTACAATTCTTATTCATGCATTTTATCTCATGTTAGCCGAGGTCATTTTCTCAAGTGGATGACATATTGCTTAGTGTCTCAAATTTTTGTATCATCGAATATCATTTGTAATAGAATAAGTCTATATTTTATTAGATTTCCCCTTTGATATGTATGATTAGCTTTATTCATCATGTATCCCCCCTATCTCTCTCATTTCCTTTCTCTGGACCATTATTATTTTATTGGTGCAGCTTTGTTCATTTATTTTTATATCTACTATGATGTATGCCTTATAATGTGTTGCACCCTATTTTTGGACCGGCTTGACTCGGATCGGATTCGGGATGATTCGGGGCCAGTCCGGGTTAGTCTAGGGCTAATCTGGGTTGATTCTGATCACTCTGGGCCAATCTGGGCCAATTCTAGCCCGTTCCGGGGCGTCACATGCCGCATATGTTTTAGCCTTACTGCATATGTCTAAACATACGCATTCGCGTATGTCTCTAGGGTTTAGCATATGTGGACATACGCGATCGCGTATGTTTTAGGGTTTAGCATATGTAGACATACGCGATCGCGTATGTCTCTGAGCAGCAAAAAATAAAAGCTTTCTAACTCCATTCGGAAAGGGGTTGGCAATTTGAGGCAAAAACCCTAGCTTTTCCAGCAGCTGTCAGCCTCCAAAACGTGATTGATACACTCCTAAACCTAATTCCAACAATTCTAAGCCTTTAGGATTAATCAATTGATACTAAATCACTAGACTTAGGAGAATTTTAATCCGAAACGCTTGAATTTTGGATTGATCTCTTCATTCCCTAACGTTTGGAGCATAGGAGAATCTATAAGAGGTTAGCAAATCACTTCTTTTTTTTATTGATTTTGCATTGATCTCATTGTCATGATATGATTTTAATTGTTATTTTGTGTTATTTGTGATATTCATGCCTAAATATAACTGTAAATTGAATTGTCTTAATGATTTGCGTATTGTGTTTGCATGTTTTATTTATTTAATATTCACCTCATTTTACGTGCACATTATCATGTGCGATCGCGTATGATAATCTCAATATCATACGCGATCGTGTATGATCATTCACCATCGCATATGTTATGTCTTGAATTATTTTAATTGCCGAGTGATCCTTGCTATGTTTTAAGCATGCGCGCATAATTTGTTTTGTTTATTGCTTCGATTGCATATGTTCATATGCGATCGCGTATGATCTTCACCATATCATATGCGATCGCGTATGATCTTGAAATTCAAATTTTGTTTTTTCGATTTCTGTGTTTTCCTTATGTCTATTTAAGCCTACCTGCATGATTTATGTCTCATTTGCATGATTTATGCCTTGATTTCTGTAATTGATTTCATTACCATATTTGCTTTTGTTCCTTTTTATGCGTTTGTGTTTGATTTTGTAGGATTAGGTTAACCCTAGATGGAGGAGGAATAGTAT
>CANYBF011062522.1:0-25907 GCA_948192965.1 Dalechampia spathulata
GTTTCTTAGCACCACTGAGTTTTATACTCAGCGTTTATCATTTGATGAACGTAGGTTCCGAGCCCACAGGAGAGCCACCGGAGAGACGTTAGAGGTCGTCAGCAGAGAAGCTATTCTCGAAGTGGTACTGGAGCTGTCTGGCAATCCCCATTTCCTTTTTGTATAAGTAGGCTTGTATTAATCATAGTGGCAGTAATAGTTAGTATTGTTTTGATGGTGGGATTGTTATGTATATGGAAAGAACCTATGTATGTTTTGGGTATATAATGAAAGTTATTATTGAACTAGATCATGTGAATGAATGAATGTTTATTACTTAGGGAATGTTGCATGTTTGCTTGCATGAATGTCACGCTACCCTTCTTCTCACCATCAAACACAGGTTAGAGTTCTCATACGACTGTGTAGGTTCTGCGCATGGAATGTATCCCTTGTAGGATACGTGGCGGCTTTCCTTAGGCGCGGTCGTTGTGTATGCTACGGGAGCATGTTCCTCCAGGTATGGGCTGGGGTGTAACATAACTAGCAACAATATTATGTGCATACCTAGATTATGAAAAGAAAACTATATATATTCAAAGATATTTTTTTTGTTTTGATTAGACTTATTGAATACATATGTTAAAGAATCCTAATATTTTATTGGATAAATTAAGAATTTTACCTAATCAAATAATATGATATACATCTAAATATTTTTTAAAAGTTTGCCAAATCTAGGTAAATATAAATTAGAAATCTAGTTAAATATCAAATTAATTACAAATAAATCATATTAGCTAACATTATTAGCAAGATAAAAAATGGAAGAAAATAATTCTAGAATGCTGAACTATTGTTTGAAAAGCAAAACATAAACTCTATTTCAAGAAAAAAAATTCTAAATTTTAGAACTCCAAATTATTGGGAATTAATTATTCAAATTTTTGATTTTCTTCAAAATCATTTATAAATAATAAGTAAAAATAAAAATAAATTCAAAAAACGTAACGTGAAATGATGCGGAAACGATCACGCACATAATTAACGAGTAGCGAGCATTTCTCCTACGTGGCATGAGAACTAATCGTAGTTAACAAACCATAGTTCAAACTGGTGTCAGCCACCGCACTACTTGAGAAAATGTAACATATCAAAGTTCATTTCTGAAATTATAGATAAATAAATAAATAAATAAATAACAACTAAACATAATTATATATATATATATATATATATATATATATATATATATATATATTTTTTTTAAACGCTCTTGAAGATTCCGTTAGACTTTCTATCAGAGCCGTGAGGGCATTGCTGCAGAAGACAAAAGCGGTAACAGTAACAAAACGTCGTAACGGGACAAAAACACAGACGGACTTGACGGTTCAAAGTATGAGCAACGAGGACCGTTAGATAAAACAGATCAACGATCAGATATGTTTGGTGTCGAACTATTGGATGTAACGGGGTTATCGAGTTTTGGGAGGGCATTTCTTCGCCTTCTCTATTAAAACAGAAGCTGTTAGCAGTATTTCTTGGCTCGCTCTTTCTTTTCTTTTCTATATTTTGCTCTGCGAATTTTCTTGCTCTTTCTTTCTTGCTTGGTTTCTTTTTTTTTTTTCTCGGTACCCAAACAGGAGATTCGACGAAACTTGATGAGAATTGAACTGATTTAAATGTTGAGGATCTGCGGCTACTCGAGAGAAGAATACCGTTTAGGTGTGTGTAATACAAAACCGTAGTACGATCCATCTTGATGTTCATGTAACAGAATTTGAGAACAGGAATGCTAATCTGTGGATCCTATTTATAGTCTTACGGGCTCATGTATGAGGATTTTGAATTCTGATTTTCATATTATGCAGACTTGTGAACAATTCTGTGTTTTGTTTCTTGGAGATTTATTTATCAGAAGACAACAGAATTTGTATCAAGGTTTGCAATTCAGAAACGAAGTTTGATTGTCAATTTTTGTTTATATTAATTACGAAGCTTTAAATGATGGTGGTTTTGTTTATTTGCTCTGCAGATACATTTTGAAGAGAGTTCAGAAACTTTCTTGGCCGATGATTTCTCAATAGAGAGATCGGTTTTCCGAAGATACAAACAAACACCAAAATCTTTAGTTCCGAAAAATGTCAGCATTCAATATTCTGTTCAAATCTGATATTCATTAATTTGTATATGGGCCTTGTCGCTTGGCTGCTGAGGAATTGCATCGTGTGATGATGTTAAAGTCTGGGTAATTTCCTTATGCAAGTCTTTAACCTGCTTTCAAATTTGCGGAATTTGAGTTCTGAAGTTTTAGCTCTCGGATTTCTCTCGTTTTTCATCACATAAATTTCTCTATGTTGCCTTTCTCTGTCCGACTGTATATGGTTGGCTTGCTAAATAATGAATCTCTAAATTTTCTGTCTTTCTGTTTCTTTCTTTTACGATCTGCAGTGTTTGAGAAGAACAAGTTTTCGCTGATTTTTTTAATTCGAGAATCACAGATTCCATATGCAAGTTGAAGTTTCAGGTAATGAGTCAATTTTCCAACTTCAAATTCCTTCTTCCTCCCCTCTCTTTCTCCTGCTCCATTTTTTCCCCTTGCTGCTGTACCTTGGTTTTCCGTCACTGGATTTCTGTTTACGGGCTTTATATAGACCGATTTCAGTCGGTCTGTGGATTTTTAAATTCTCTATTTCTTGATTAATTCCAAGTCCTGGTGAAACAGTATTTCTTCTTTTTTTTTTGTCAGTTTGATTTGAAAGAAATTTTAGCACTCAACAGGTCGATTCGAGGTTATGATTTGTTGAACTTCAAATTCCCTTTTGTTTCTTCGAAATGATCGTTGAAAATTCAAACTTTCGTGGGCTTTCTTAATTTCTTTGCTGCCAAAAACTGCTATGAAGAATTTTTTCTATTGATCTGTTTTTTCAATTGTCAAGTCAAGAACCCAAAATAAAATGCAGCGGATCCAATTTATGGAGTGTGCTTATCTGATAAATGTGAAGATTCTTTCTAGTTTATGTACTTCCATTTTTATCCTTTTCCCTGTTGTTGTTGTTTATCATGAGTCATTCATCTGATTAAATGCCCATTTCACGTCCTCCATTCAGTCCTTGTTTATTTCCTAAAGGATGTCTTCTTCTTCTTCTTCCTCTTCTTCCTCCTCCTCCTCCTCCTCTTTCCTTCTCTTTCGTTTGAAACGAGTAATAATATATGGAGAGGTTGTAGAGTGCAAGCTTCGGCTTTGTTTAGAAAAAAAACGAGGGCTTGGCTTTTGCTTTATCGTTAATAATACATGATGTTTTAGCTAAATTAGTGTAAATGTATATCTATTTTCTTTTCCATTTTAATTTTTTTTATTTTTTTGGTGGGATAAGACAGGTGTGCAAAAGAAAATGGAAAAGGACACGTTGAGAAGCAATAATAACATTAACACCACTAACAGTATCCACAAATCCGGAGGCGGAGGCGATGGTTTATTAAGAACTATTTCAGAGGCTACCATAACCACCACCAGACAAACGACGTCGGATTTCGTTTTACAGTGGGGTAACAGGAAGCGACTCAGGTGTATGAAGATCCAAGTCAAGGACAAGGACAAGGACGACTCTAACGCGCCGGTTCATCGAACCACGGTTCGGGTTGATCGCCGAGTTGTTAGAGCCGATAAGGATTTCTCTACTCCGCCAAGTACAACTGCCACAGCTAATACTCATAATACTAACAGATATTTGAACCTCCGGCAGCGTCCTTCCTCGCCTCCTCAGCGTATTCTCAGGTATCGATCCTTTTCGCCCTACATAGATCGCCTTTACATGCTTTGGAATTTTTTTTTTTCCATTAATGTTAAGAATTCGGATTTTCTGGGGTGGGAAGAGTGTAATGGACCATATTTAGCGGGTAGAATCAATCTTTTGACTCGGATTTAAATATCAGCTATATTTCAGAATTTCGTTCCATGTCTTCGAAAAACGGATATGAATTTTTTTTTTTGATTCAATTGATTTTGTTGATCAGATCTTTAGCTTCTTTATAAAGCGTCTTTTTTGTTTTGGACAAATTTTAAAACCAAGTTAGGAATGAGTGTGTAGGATTTGAATAGGCAAGTGTATGTCAGCCGTACCTGGTAGAAATTTTCAAATTCAGGCTCCTATCTATTGGTTTTGGTCTCCCATCGCTTATAATTTTATAAAAAAAAAAAAGTAAACAAGAAAAATTCTGAATAAAAGCTCCTTTGTTTTTATATCTTCAAAATTAGAATGCCAATCATTCATTAATATCTTGTTGTGAAGCAGTGGGCTGTGGAATTAGGTCGCATTTGGTGGGTGGGTATAGGATTCTGTTTAGATTTGTCCTTTTTTTCTTCCATGGTTATGAGTTATGAGGGGTTTTTCCCCTCTTTCCCAGTTAAAACATAAACATCTTTTTTTTTTTTTTTGTTTCTTTTTGGATAAATGTGTCTAGGATGTACGGATAATATAATATTTTCTCACTTTATCTCTTCATCTGATTTCATAAGATATATTTTCATATAATATTTTATTATTTTAATCGACATTGGAGAAATAGATAAGGTCGTTCAATTTTTGATGCGGCATTTCATGTTGTTTAGTTATATAGCAGTTTAGCTGTTGATTGTCTCCGTTCAAATTTAAAAGTGGTTGCTTTGAGTCGCAATATTTTCTTAGAGACAATAAAAGAAATTGCTTTTACGTTACCCATGAGGCTGAAATAGATTTATATTATTAGAATTTAATAATTTTAAATATATTTTATCTGGTATTATTATTATTAATCATTATACGTGGTAGGGACCAACGCATTCCTCGTGTCCACAAAAACCTATTAAGATGATCATTACAATTACCCACCGTTGGATCATAGGTTAGTTGAAGAATCTAGTCCTTTTTGATCTTATACTCCGATCCATATTATAACACGTAATCCCAACAACCCTCAAAAAGAGTTTTTTCAATAACTCTAATCCAATGGCCGAAAAGACCCACTAAAGAAACCAGCTGTTCACGTTTGATTGAGACCCAAATACAACTTAAAGATGTCCATTCCCCCACTCCTGCATTTCCTCCTCTCAAATATCTATACTTTTCTTCTAAAGAACAAAAAGGAAAAATAGAAATATTATATATATATATATATATATATATATATAAAAAGGCTAAATACAAAACCCATAAACTCCGTTTTTCTGCCCGACATATATATGTGTGTATATTACTCCTGATTTCAATCAGTCCCTACCCGCAGATCTAGATCAGCTCTTTAAGAAAAGGTTATTCTTGTAATTTCCATCAAAATCACCCGCTTCGAATTTACTCTCTGTAAAACACTTGTGGTACTTTTCGTTACTATTTTTTGCAACTTGTTCATTCTTTATATCATTTCTAATTTTTTTTTTGGTTATATTCCATCTCCTTTTTGTGATTGATTTTGATAGGAATTCTGAGAATTCTATTGCCATGAGAGGCGGGCACGGCCAAAGCAACGGCGGTGGTGTTAGAGGAATAACTTCACCAGACAGGGGTGCGCACGATAAGAAAGGCACCACCAACCATCACCACCATAACAGCAACAATCATGAGAATAGCAATTACAACAACAATAATAAATCAGGGGCATCTTCAGAAACAGCGCATGATAGCAAAAGAGGCGGAGGAGGAGGGTCATCTTCCGGGGGAAGCGGGGAGGCCGTGGCAGCACAGCTACCTCAACCACCAATTGTTTGGCCACCAAAGTTCGTGATTGCCTTAACAAATAAAGAGAAAGAAGAAGATTTCATTGCGTTTAAAGGGTCTAAACTTCCTCAAAGACCAAAAAAGAGAGCAAAGTTCATTCAACGCACTCTCAATGTAAGAATCCTCATCTTACTTTCTTCCCTTATATTGAATTTTACCTCTAGATCATATTTCCGTGAATTTTGATCCCAAAGAAAAATTGGAAAAATCTGAAATTATCTCTTGTTTGGTTACCGTGGTACCAAATTTTTAAAATAAATATCATTTAATTTATTCCCATTAATAAAAGTATGAAACAGTTTAAACATTTAATAGCATTTCTAATTTTTTTTTTTAATTTAGAAATGGATGTAGGAAGAGACTAATAGCATAAATTAAGTTGAATTTTGAAATAAAAATTTTTTTATTATTTACTCGTTTGAATTATTTTCCATAATTCGGAGGACAAGTAGTGCATCCAAACACAGCATTAAGCCGGATATGAACGTATGCGTGGCAGTTAATTTGTGGACGTCCACCTATCAACCACCTGTAATCTGTATTACCGGTCTATGCCAACTTTTTGATTGTCGTGATTAGCTCAATGTTTAATTTTTTAATTAGACTTTTTATGACATTATTATTTAATAGAAGAGGCTTGAGATTCTTATAACAGGAAAGAAAAAAAAACCTTTTTATTTTATTTTATTTGCTTTTTGTAAATTTATTAGGTGATGTAGCTTTCGAAGAAATAGGTAGAAGGCGTATTTAAGTTATAGAAAGAGGGAAAGGTAAAGAAAACAAAATTTGAACTAGCTGGTATGGGACCAGCTCATTGTGTTGATGGGTATTTTGAAATTTCGTATTAGATTAAAGTTTACTCTTTCCACGACCCCTTCAACTTGTACGGTGATGAAAAAAAGAAATAATAATAACAATAGCATCTTCCTCCCGGCAAATGCTAATGGACAAAAGTGGGTGGTATCATTGGTGGGCCTTGTTTTTTCTCAATGATAATTCAACCATGTAACATGCACTGTTGTTTTCTAGTGGTGGATTTTGCCAAGCCCTTGATAACATCGTCTCTCTTAACTTGTTTTCTTCCTGTTTCTTGGGGCTTTTGGCCATTTGTGATTTACACATTCTGATTTGTTGTGCAGCTCGTAAGTCCCGGGGCATGGCTTTGTGATCTTACTCTAGAACGCTATGAAGTAAGAGAAAAGAAGATCACCAAGAAGGTATCCCATCATTGACCACGTTTCCTTTTTTATTCTTATGTGTTTAGATTTTGAAGTCATCAAAAGAGTAATAATAAACACTTCTGGGTCTGTGCTTTTATCGTGTCGTGATGTGATAGCTTAATGTATACAACACACTAATTGAATACAGAGACCGAGAGGATTGAAGGCAATGGGGAACATGGAGTCTGATTCTGAGTGAAAGGGGAGAAAAAGATGATATGGTGTCATGGATGACGGAAAGGAATGGTTCCACGGAGGAGGCGGCGGCGGCGGTGGCGGTGGCGAGTGCGACGATGGTAAATGTTTGTTGAAAGCGGTTGTTTGTTTTGGGAAAGAGGATGTGAGAAAATACAATGTAAAATCGTCTTCTTTCACAGTTCCCACTCACCTTATAAGAATGAAGTTTCATCATATTTATTTTTTTGCGCACAAAGTATACGCCTCATCATTCCCCAAATTACTTCCCCTTTATATTAAACCCTATCAAATTACTTTCAATTGTACTTTTCATCTAGTCAGCTTCCATCTTCATTGCCTCTATGTAACAATTTTTATATATTTATTAATATATTTCTTCATTATAATTACATTATAATCATTTTATATAATTTGAAAATTGTGAAACTATCCATACTGTTTTTATTCATGCATACTTCTACGTAATTTAAATATTAAAACCCTAAATTATTAATATTAAGAAAATTATTTGTTAATATAATATTTAACTATAGTGAATATATGAAAATTAGTATATTAATTCAAGTAATTTGATGATATGAATAAATACGTTGTATTTAATTTTGTATTACGAATTATGGGTCTTCTATCAAAGTAAAATTGGTGGAAAAGTGACATTTAAGTGCATCTGACATCAAATGCTTCCTTTTCTTTTCATACTCATTTTGTCTCACAGACACAAGTTTAATGCAATAATTGCAAATATATATATATATATATATATATATCTGAAAACAATTGGGGACCCTCAAATTGCCTAATTTCCGACAAAGCATTCCCTGTATTAAATAAATAACAAGCACTAATTCCTACAACTTCAGCGCTAAGCAATCACTTGTGCCCACTAACTCCTCTCTTTTCCACTCTCAATTTCCCCCTCCCTTTCCTTCCACCCCAAAATCATCACCCCCATATATATATATGGGTTCATGGTTTTTTTTTCTTGAAATTTTGCAAATATATAATTTTCTATTTCTTGCATTTTTGAATATGAAGAATTTTTTTAATTATTTATTACTAATTCTAACAATATTATTGATTTATTTGAAAGATTATGATTTATTATTGACTAAATTAGAAAAATACAAATAATATTCAAAGTTTATAGTATCTTTTCAGGAACAAAGAAATAAACTGAAAAAGAAACTACATAATATGAAAAATAAACCTATCTCTTATTTAACGATGAGAAAGATGAAAAATAACTCCATCTATGTCAATGCATGATCATATAACATTCTTATACCAAACTTATATATAAACCAAGTGGTCGTAAATATGAAAAGTTTATAAATAATATTAACAATCCCCTATCCCCTCATTAAAATCAGTGCAAATCTCTGAAAAATCAATCAAAGTCTATGCATATCCTTCTGTTTAGATCTTCAGTCCATATCCGAATAAGACAGCAAACAAACCGGCAGCCAAAGCAGTGCCGAAACAGGGCACGATCGATCCAGCGGCTGACGTCGGAGCAGGAGCAGGAGCAGTAGCCTGAGCGGCGGCCTGAGCAGACATCACAGCCAGCAGCAGAGTCATCGTCGCGACGAAGAAAGCTCTTGAACTAGCCGCCATTGATTCTCTGCACACAAAAAAAAGGGAATGCTGTTGGCTTTAGTTTAAGGTTTTCCGAAATGCAGAGGTTTGCGTACGCAGAGCAAGTGGGAAACGACTGAGGAATTTATATTACAGAGTAACCAATGGCATATTGCCAGCTCCAAGACGATCATTCCATCACAGAATATAGCTGGAAGCACAGCCCCGTATACGTCGCCGTTTTCGTTTCGCTCCAGTAGGGAATATATTCTTGCGTTGGTAAATTAAATACATCAACTTCCGAAAAACGAAGCGTGTACTACACACGTCAATACCATGGCTGATGATGGAAATCAAGGGTTCGAGGGTCGCAACGGTTTAATGCTGCGCGTGGTTCTACTTTTGATAATTTATACGAATAAATGTTTGGCGCAATTAATTACGTCACGTCCCACATGGGCAGCATCACCTTTTTGGCCACTTAAAAAGCACATCTTTTTAAATTAATTATCCTTAAATATTAAAAAAATGATTTATTAATATTATTTTATTAAAAATATTTAGTAAATGAAGTTTTAAAATATTTTATTATTGTATAATTTTTAAAATCGCAAATAGTAGGACACGTACAATTAAATTTACTATACTTTTGATGTGACGTAAGCTTAATCCAATCATATTAATACAAATCATTTAAATAAATTATTAAATTTCAATAAATAGCAATTCAAGTTGATGTATGTTGAATGCTTGCCTTTGGAGAACTTCGGCCATGGCGTCTCGACTAGAGCACAGACACGAATAATGGCTTCCATTATCCCACGTTAATCGAATGGAATCCATTGCTCATTGACATCATATCAAACGTTGAACATACTCGAGTGAAGTCGTAGATTACTTGATGCATTATTATTCTTAATACAGCTAACTCCCTAAAAAAATTATCTGATTTTCTCATCTTTGAACACGAACGAATATTCAAAGAACAGGCAAAACTGGCTAAGCCTTCCTGTAAATACTTCATATTAAACTTCTTACAGGATACCCGCCAACTTAAGCGTACCAATAAGAAATTACATCCCATTAACAATGACAGTTGCATCACTAGGAGCATGCCAGGTGTAAAGACTGAATCTTTCCATCATCCATCGTTTCTTGATTGCCATATGAGTTCATCTATCAGAAGAAGAAAACCCTGGACGATATGTTTAACAGAGGTTCCAAAGCGCTCGGGGCGAATTTTCTTCCGAATAGAAAACATAATGATGATAGTTGGTCATTGTATGTGCAGTTCTGGCCTGAGTAAATTTTTTTGAAGAACTCTTCTGTTATATCAGCTCCTCCAAATGTTGCTGGATGAGCTCCGCCCCTTGACCAATCCACCCATGTTATGCTTCTGTTTGCCAACAGATTTGCTGCTTCAATCGTTAGCATTGTAGGGAAATAATGTTCATCAACATAACAATGCGGTCTACAGAATTGTTCAAATTTCGGGTAAAATGCTGTATCTTCTACTATGTTGACTGCAAGCTTTCGGTTAATCTCAAACCATTGTGAACCTTTTCGCCATTGAGTAATATTCACCTCAGGTGCCATGCTTTCATTATACCTTCCCCTCCCATATGGACCCTCGTCGTCAAATGCACCCATGAAGCTATATCTAGATTTCGTTATGTAGTGGTAGATGACGCTGAAATTGTAGAGAGGAATGCAGGATTCGGAAAGTAGAATGAACCATTCATTGGAGATGTCGAGCAATGCATTCGCAAGGAGCCTTCTTTCGGCATCACACATGGTCATCTTACCCCATTCAGAAATCTGCAAGGTGAAACAACGGGTAAACAGCAAGTTCAAACTATCATACACTTTCCTCAAAGAATTCATATTCATTTTTTAAAAAATCTGCCATGTTATTTAATCAGCATATCCATGGACTACAGTCGAAGTAACTTCAGACTTGAGGTGGTCAAGTTTTGGGAAAATATAAGGTAAGCACATACATTTATGTAAATCTTAATGGATGTAATTTCTTGAATGACATCTGGTGTTCTGAATGCAGTCAGTTAACAAAAGGAAAATGAAAAATTTTCATGTTCTGTTCAACAGAAAAATCACTTAGATATAGCTCTATCTGTCTGGGTTCTCTTTGTTCCCCTAAAAAATATCAGAAGTTTATGGAAAAATTGCATCATGCATGATTATCTAAGTATCAAAAAATCGCATCATGCATCATTTTCCAACTAAATTTGTATTCATCTTCTCACACAATACGACTTTTTCTACCTTAAATCGTCATTCAATGATCAATCTAGCTTAATGCAATGATATCTCATCCTGTGAACGAATGGCATTTGCCTTGCTGATGCCAATTCTAATTTTTTGCATTTTCTAACCAATTATTCATCTGAGATTCTGATGATCTTCATCTCAAAAGGAATGCAGAACTTTTTAGCAAAACTCTCAAGATTTTTAAACCATCTTCAATCCTATGGATCAAGTTTCTTTCACTCAAGCCTAATGCTTTCATCTCCCTTATTACAATGAGAGTAAGATTTTGCATCCTAGCATAGCACACTGGTAAATCTCAGCAATTAAAAGTCAACTTTCGTTTCCAAGTTATCAAAATCACAACACACCAGAGTGAGTGAAACACCTCACACATGTTTACATGTAACTACAGCCCATTGCCTGTTTAATAGAATTGGTTTCAACATTAATTTTCGGACTCTCAACGCATGACTTTTGGTTATGTCGAAGTGAAGAACTATAGAATTATAAACAAATCAACTGATAAATCATGTACATATGTAGAGGGGGAAAGAGTAAAGAATGTTGTACACAAAAAAGGGACTTGCCTGACTTGGGATTTGTCTTCCCTGGAAAACGGATGAAGGTGGAAATTTAGCCTCAAATGTTGGCAGGGAATGAACATATATTGAGTAGAAGTCTTCATGCCCTTTAAAAAATCTCTCCCAAAGAGGAGCAAGAGGCAAAGGTCCCTTCGTCAAGAACATAAATGCAACCTTCGGAACTCTCTTGAAAGGGTATTTTTTCATTCTAGGAACAAAAGTAGCTTTCCAGAACAGCTCTTCATCATTCATCTTATGAACAACATTTGAAGGAGGTTTAATCCAATGGTCCAAATCATTAGATTCTTCAAGACAAAGATGGAAACCAGGCTTAACAGTTGTAATCACAGAATTAGCTCCGAAATGCTTAATTGTATATAAACTAATAACTGAAAATGCAACACATATAGACAAAAACAACAAGAATAACTGCAGTAATCTTAGAGGAAACGCCTTAGGTTGGCCTGACTTAGGCAAGATTGTAGGGTCTTTACCCTCTTCTAAAAGAGCTACCCTTGATTGCATCCCTTAAAAAACAATTTTATATCAGGATTCGCCAACTGGGTTCAATCCAAAAACACCCTCTTCGCATCGAAGCAGCTATAAAGACGCAAGATTTGAATAAAGATTTGCGCCTTTTCTTTCCCAACTAGGGGAAAAAAAAGAAATCCCAGATTCTAAAACTCTAAAATTTGTTGCAGAAAAGATCAACACCAGATCTGGAAGTTGATGATTACACTAACCCAGAAGCGGGAAACGAATCGTTCATCTTTTCGAAGACTTTAGCTACGTCGAGATCAAGGAGGGCGTGACTGACAAAATAGATTGGTATGGAAATGTCCGTCAATAAAGAGAAAAAAAAAAAAAACAGCAAACCAATATCAAAAAAAGAACATTTTGAATGAACTCCTAGAATTTGGGCATTGAAGAGAAGTTATCTTATAAAGATTAAAGAAGTGGGATGAAATTAGAGGGACGTCTTCTTTGCATATGCACCTGACCTTTCTTTACGAAAGCAAAATAAAGAATGTTTGCTTGGATCAGGGAGCATTTCACACCCTAAGGATGAAGGAGGCCTTGTCTGCTGTCTTTCTCTTTCTTACGCCTGTGTAGTTTGGGTCGTCTTGCCACGTCTTACTATTAATAATAATATTAGGCCTCTGTTAAAAATTTTCGATAATAATAAATATTTAAATTAATAATTAAATAAAAGATATTTAAAATTTATAAATTAAAATATATAATTAGAATCAAGATATACTAGATTTGAGATGGAGAGTTTTTGGTAACCTAATTTTAGGATCTACGCAACTTTCAAATGCATGACAATCGCAATGTTGACAGTGGAAAGGGACAGATTTAGCAGGAAACTTTGATGAAAAGGGTATTGCTTTTAAGAATAATTTAATACATTATTAATGAATGTTAATTTAATACTAGTGTAAAATTGTATTTCATGGTAATTCAATAGGATATTGGGGGGTATCAAATTAAGCTTTCACTGTTGTGAAGGTATGCAGTAGAAAGTGAAGAATTGACAAGTGGTGTGGGGTAATGGCATACTTCCTGAAAACTCCAATATCAACCACAACAGAAAGCATACAAACTATGCAAGTTGAGCTTATACAAAATGGGAATTAATTTATTAAGTATTAATGTCAAATGCAATCCTGGTTTTCAGCTCAGCCAAGACCAGATGCCTTGCTGCCCCTGAAGGCAAGGATTCAATACCCAAAACGGCACCGCATAGGCCCTGCAACCAAATCACCATCATCAAACCACATGATTAAGGCATTGATTGGCATGAGCGACGCAAATCTCAGCTTCTTCAATGGTGAAAAAATGTCCAAGACTTGTTCATTAATTAACATGAATCAAGCAGATTGGGGTTGTTTTATTTTTAGTCATCATCAGACAGTTACCTGCGACCTTTCTCATGCCTTTTCTTTTGTCCTCCAACCTGCATCTCATTTGGCATTTTCAACACAATAAAATCATGTGTACGTTTAATATTTGCTGTTGATTATAATTAACTGATATGGAACCTATATAAATATATATACACACACACACATAAATACCCATTTGTTTAAGATATTAAAATACCTCAACTTCTACCTTAAATGGTTGAGAGATTTTGGTTCAGCAATTGACAGCTTAATTGCTGATATCCCAAAAGATGGACATGTCGTTGACTCTAAGAAGCTGCAATATCATTTCTTCTGTCAAAGTTGATAGCTACGTTTTGTCAAACCTTGACCTGGAAACATGAATTACAAAATAAATCGTTAAAGAAGACATTAAACCCATTAAACAGACGGCGATTTACAGAAATCATATCACAAACTTGGCTTAGGATTGTATATAAATACATTCATATGGTTTGTTCTTCAGTCCAGGGCTGCTCAATCTGCGAACGTACAAGCATGACATCTGTTTCAAATACTGCGTGCATTCCTCATGACAGTGAAGAGTAAGCGTAAAATGGATGATGAGAAGGTAAATCATGCAAACTTTGTGTAAAGCTGAATCAATCTACGTACATCCATATATTCCAAATATTTTTGATGTACAAAGCCAAGCATTACTTGATTCTTTAATAAAGACCACACTTTTCCCAGTGTGATTCTAGATGAAGTGGGTATTTTGTCTATTATCCTTCAAGATTTAGTTTCTGTTGTACCCAGCATTATCTGTTAGAATTGACATCAGATGGTTAAAAAGTTTTCCTCTTCCGGATTGACGTTCAAAGCGTTAGTAATTGCTCTACTGTGTATGATAGTTGATGGATTCGGAGTTGCAGAGGGGAGTCCGATCTCTGCAAAGCAAATGATGGAAGCTCGCAAGAAAGTAAACCATCTCTCAAGGCTTGCAGTAACAAGTATTAAGGTACGATTTTCTCCTATATTTGCAGGTTACTCCGCAATGATCTCCAACATCATTTAATATCTGTGCTTGTAGAGTGTAGACGGAGACATTATTGATTGCATTGACATCTATAAACAACCAGCTTTTGATCATCCTGCTCTGAAGAATCACACTATCCAGGTATTAAATTTTCGTTTTTTTACCTTCCTCAGAAATGTTACCTTGAATTCTATGCCAAATCTGATTCGTGTGGTGCAGATGGCGCCCAGTTATGATCCGACTGCGGCAACAATGGAAGGAACGACAACAACAACTAGAAATACAACGAAGACGAGGAAAAAGAAGGGAAACTTGACAATGACTGTGACATCACAAATATGGCAGAAAAGTGGAAGCTGTCCTCCAGGAACAATTCCATTCCGGAGATTAAAAGAGTTGCTTAAAGCAAATTCAGTCGAAAATTATGGAAGGAAGAATCCTAGTTTCTTCAGGCAGCTTAACAAACAGACCTTAAATTTCAGACGACAAAATAGATCAGTAATAATCCTGCTTATATTCTTCTGAAAAAACCCTTCAGATTCTGACGGGCACATTAGAATACTTGGTTTATGCGCATGTTTTTATCAGATTGCAGTACTTCTGACAGAAGGTTACAGTTATTCAGGAATCAAGGGAGATATCCAAGTCTGGAATCCTTTCGTTGAATCTGATGATGAGTACAGTACTTCTCGAGTTAGTCTTAAGAATGGCCCTTACTACGATTATGAAAACGTCGAAGCTGGATGGGCGGTTAGCACTAACACACTTGAATTCTTCTTGACTTGTAATATTGTCCAAAGTACTTGTATTGTTCACTTGGACTTCTTCAGAATTATGCAAAGATGGAAACAGATAGTAAAAAATGATACGAGTGCGATTAATAAATGGTCGTATTTATCAGGAAATTTGACAGATTAAACATGGAAAATAACTGTAACCTTTAGAATATCTAAAAATCCATGACTCTTTATTTTTTATGCATGAAACTTGGAATTGATTCGTTCTTTTTAACTTTTCAGGTAAATCCAAGTGTATACGGGGATAGACAAACCAGGTTGTTTGTATACTGGACTGTAAGTTCATGTTAGCAATTATTGATTTTGGTGTGTTCAAGCTTTCTGAACATGGTTCAACTTTTACAAGAAATTTGAATGTTATGGTATCGATTCCTTATATTATTGTTTTGTTAATTAGGTTGATGCATCGAACAGAACAGGATGCTTTGATATGACCTGTCCTGGTTTTATTCAAACCAGCAGAGAAGTTGCTCTTGGTGCAGCAATTTATCCTTTGTCAGTTCCTTCTGGGCTCCCATATCAAATAACCCTTTACATCTTTAAGGTTGTATTTCTGAAATATCATCCATTACTACCAGCAGGATTAAAACCTGGAACCTTCCGACTGAAATTGCAAGCTTGTTTGGTTTTCTGATACACGTTGATTTCGTCTCAGGATCCGCTCACAGGAAACTGGTGGGTGCAATATGGGGAGAAAATCAACTTGGGTTACTGGCCGTCAGATTTGTTTACTTTGTTACGAGGAAATGCAGAAGTTGCTGAGTGGGGAGGTGAAGTATACAGCTCCAGATTAGGCCATCCACATACGAAAACTTGCATGGGAAGTGGACGATATGCTGACAGTATATTTGGCTATTCTGGAGGCATTAAGAGAATGCGAATCCGTGAAAACTCTTTGGTCTTGAAATTTCCAGAGTGGGTTTCCACTTATACTGATGAGTACAACTGCTATTCAACACTGTATGTGGGAGATTATGTTGAAGATCCTGAGTTCTACTATGGAGGTCCTGGTGGGAGCAGTCCCATTTGTCCTTAGACTGACTGTTCAATGAAATATTTGTTAGAATCGTCCTTTCCCTTTTTTCCCCATCCATAGTGAAATTATCATCATAAAATAAGATATTCATAAATCATCGTGTATTTGTTATTATATTTAAAAGTTCAATTTTTTATAATTTGACATACAATATTTTTTAATTATAATTCATTAACTAAAATGATATATTTTTATAGTTTAAACATCATAAAATTTATATAAAAATCAATTCAATTCATATAATAAATTAAAATTTTAGAATTAAATTAATCTTATTTGATTTTATTTAATTAATCAAAAATAAAATGACATGTCATTTTAAAAACAAAGTTAACTGATTTTTTCATAATTTATATAATTTTTAATAATTTCAATTTTTTGAACTAATAATAGAAAGATAATAATATAGACAGAGGATGAAGCATATTATTATTAAAAGTAAAGGGACGAAACTGTATTTGATGTTAAATTAGAGGAGTTATGCAGTAATTATCCACTTGACAATTAAATACGCGAAGCTTATTTAAGAAAGAAAATCAAGTCCCATCACAGAGAAGAAGAAGAAGAAGAAGGAGAAGAAGAAGAGCAAAATTCGAGAAAAGCTTGAATGATTCAATCGAATGGCTTCTTCTTCCAGTCAAACACACATTCCTCTCCCTTCAGATTCTGGTATTTCTCTTACCTTTCTCTCTTATATAATCTCATTAACTTTGTTATTTTATACTTATGAATTCTAGATTTTAAATAAAATCTGTTTCTACTAAACTATGTTTTTTTTTGAATCGGTCTCTTTCATTTCATGATTTTCTGTACCTTTTCTTTGTAAGTGTTCAATTAATGCATTGGTGAATAGACTCTGTCCCGATTATAAGCTTTGATTTTTTTTTAAAAAAAAAATTAATAGTTAATTGTTGTTGTATGCGCTCTTGTTTCATGTTTCGGAATTATAATCTTGCATTGCAGATCATGAAATAGAATCTGTTATATTGTAAGCTGTAATAAGTTTATGAGAAAACCAGTAATTATTTGCAATTCCATTTATATCGTGATTTTCTCCTTTTTTAACTTCTTGAATTCTCGATTCTGTTTGATTAAATGGACATGAAAATGACTTTTTTTTTTCTCCTTTATCAATGGTCCGAAACATTGTAAAGTTCCCATTTAATCATGTATTCTGCCGTGTTGTTTACAGGTGGCAATGAACCCTTACGTCAAGAAGCTCAGTTACCACTGGTTCCCATCCATGTTGTAACTCAGGCTTCTCAGCTACCATCCGAGTTCCTTAGTCCTTCACCAGATAAGCAATTGATTATTGGTTTCGATTGCGAGGGTGTTGACTTGTGTCGCCATGGTACTCTTTGCGTTATGCAGGTATATGATATGTTCATTTTTCTCGAACAGTGGTTGGCATGTCTATTAAACTATGAGGATTTAAATCAGTACTGTTATGTTTTAGTTAATTTTTGTGTTTGGAAAGCTTATAATTGCTAAAAGTTCAATAAAGAAAAGGCATTATCAAAGAATTTAAATAGTATCAAAAGTTGACATTATTTTTCTAGAATTGAATTTATTTGCATTCTTCCACATTATGTATCCAAACAAGATGGATTTTTTTTTTATCTTGCACGATTTGTTCTAAACGAGGCCTGGGATTTTCTGTCCCTGTCTTCAGTAATTTATGTTATGCAACCATTTTGTTAGAGTTTATTTGATACCAGAACACTTCATGTTTTTATGGCAGATTGCATTTCCAGATGCTATATATTTGGTTGATGCTACTCAGGGTGGGGAAATGCTTGTGAAAGCATGCAAGCCTGCTTTGGAATCTAGTTGCATTACAAAAGTTATTCATGACTGCAAGCGAGATAGTGAGGTCTTAAATCAATTTCCTTCTTTTTGATTGTTTGATATGTGCATAATGCTCTGGTATAAGTTTCAAAATATTATGTATCAATTTAATCTTGCAGGCGTTGTACTTTCAGTTTGGCATCAGATTGCACAATGTTTTTGATACTCAGGTAAGCTACTTACTGGAACTAATTTTAGAACTGCCATCCGATACTGCTGTTTTACCTTAGAATCAAGAAAGGGATATGATTTCAGGATTTGCATGTATATCCAACATGCATTCTTTTTTCTGTTTTTTGGTTGCCATTTTTTTTTTTTTTTTGCTATAGCTGGATTAACCGTTTGAAGCATGGTGAGGTTAAGGTGGACAAGCCATTCTGGAAATTTATTTTTTTAAAAAGCTGCTTTTTATTTGGTGCTGCTGTATTAAACTATTTTTGAGAACCAGACGTTTTAGTCCATTTTTTAATATATATAAATTGGATTGCTTTTACTGGTGATAGGTGTTGTTGCTTGAGAGTTGCTAGTTGAAGTAAATGCATTATTTTTCATCTTTTTTTCCTGTAGATTGCTTATTCTCTGATAGAGGAGCAAGAAGGACGAACTAAATTGCCAGATGGCTACATATCTTTTGTTAGCCTCCTTGCTGATCCACGCTATTGTGGTATTTTATATGCCGTGGTATCCATTTGATTTATTTTGTTCAGGACATATAACTATGAGAATTTGTAACAGTTTGGATACTTGGGTCTCTATTTTTTTTCTTTTCTTTATTTTTTCCTTTCTTTTTTAAATTACTGCTGCATCCTTCGGTGCTATTTCATCGGTTTGTTTGTTTCATAATTTTTTATGGCCATATAGGTATTGTTAATTTTGCATTCTCTGGTTATACGTGTTAATGGCTAACTCATGCATTTTTAATCAACGCATGTAGCGGTAATCCAATAGAAAAAAAATATAGAGAAGGGGAATGGCATCTGGAATTTCTAAAATGCATAAGAAAGTGAATTGAGAGCTGCTGTTGTTTTAAGTTACTTGTAATTTATTTGTGTTTCATACATAAGACTCGCACATTGAAAATGTTGGTTCAAAGTAGAGGTGATTTGTGTTATTTTCATCTGAACTCTATATTCCTTTTCCTGACAGTGGAGTGGGGAAAAGGTAATGACAGTGATAACCCAAAAATGGTGCATACCGTAATAGCATAATCCTTTATTTTTCTTATTACCTCTGCCTCTTCAGGATTTTCTAGCAGGTCTGAGCTGCATCTAGAATTAGACTTTTATGGCATCACCCTAGATGAACTTCTTGAGTTGAATGCTTTGCATGATTCTTCTTTTCTTCCTTTCTCTCTCCGTCTACATTAATGCGAAACATTTTTCATTTATCAAATGCAATTGTAGTCTTAATCTGGACTAGATATGGTATCAGTTTGATTAGGCCCAGTGTTGTAAAGTAATTTATTGTGATTTTTGTATAGCAGTTGCCATACTTCCCAGAACTTAAATTGACCGTTTCAATGCAGGCATATCATATTTGGAGAAGGAAGAGGTCCGTGTTCTCCTTCGTCAGGTTAGTCTAAACATCTTATTTTTGTAGATTTTCAATTTTATGATAATTAACACTGTTTCATATAATGAAGGCCAGTTTTTTCGCCTTCCTTTGTGTTGATCTTAATTTTGTAAAGCTGTTTGGCTTTTGAGTTCATACTGTTAATGTGCCCACTGAAGAAAGCATAATGCTAAAAAGGTTTTGTTAAAATCATCTTTTACTCTTAAATGCTGCTTTTAATGGAATTTGAACTGTCGCAAATTGCTAATGCATCTGTATTAGCTTTTAGCTGGTGAGTTCAGTTCCACCTTATCTTCACAAGAAAACCACGAGTTCTTCATGACAAATCTCAACAGGAGAGATGCAAAATTAAGCAATGCGATACCTGAAACTTGAAGGAAAGTTCATTCTGAATGACTTATTGCTTTTGCTTATACTCAACTCAATTGAAACTTGGTCTCAGGCTATTTGGGGTTGATTATATGAATTCTCATTTTTCACTTCTCACGGTTTTGGATGGCCTTTTCATCCAGATTTAGATAGTTAGATTCAATTGGCTAACTTGTGTCTAGATAAGTCTTGGTCTACCTTTTTCCTTTCATATCATATCCTGTCTTTCTTACCAGAGCATTTAGTGGTCTATGACTTATTTGACGAAACCAAATTAATATCTATTCTCAAATTTTTTCCTTAAATGAGTATGACCTTTTATCTAATAGATTCATTTCCAACTCTAGCATTTCTTATATGCTTGTGCATCTATCTTTGTATTTTCATTTTGGCCGCTCAGTCTTGGAGTATTTAGTTCCTTCAATTCCCAACACTCCAACATCACATCATGGCAGGATGTGCATTTGTACGTTGAAACTTACTTTCAACTTAATTAAGATCTTGCGATCACATGGAACTCCTAATGCATTTCTCCATTTCACCCAACTTGTTTAATCCCACATCTAACATCATCATGACAGTACCATCTTGTTGGACGATTGAGTCGAGATGTTTAAAATGAGTGTGTTGAAGTTTATCAAACTATCTAAAGTAACTTCAATATTTTCTAGGAAATTTATGGTTTCACGTCCAATAGTACAAACATTAATCACTAAAGTATGCCTGATGGCAACGGTCCTATGATTTAGAACCTACCATAAGCCATCTTTTGACATTCATATTTTTCCGTTAAGTTGTGAATGAGAAATGAAACTCTACATGTGTTGTAAATTTTTGTTGCCGTTGAATGATGCGCAGTATCTTCTAGCTTGAGGTTTCTGATGAATGTTTTCTCTTGCCCATTATCATCAGGATCCTAAATTCTGGACATACAGACCATTATCTGAGTTGATGATCCGAGCAGCTACAGATGATGTTCGTTTTCTTCTTTGCAT
Organism: Dalechampia spathulata; assembly: GCA_948192965.1. Lineage (NCBI taxonomy): Eukaryota > Viridiplantae > Streptophyta > Magnoliopsida > Malpighiales > Euphorbiaceae > Dalechampia > Dalechampia spathulata. Next base: position 21,099 of record CANYBF011062522.1, read on the forward strand.
CTATCGTAAGATGATAGAGAAACTAAATGAAAGATCACTATGGTACCTAGCAGTTCGCAGTGCACTGTACTGCCGATGTTTCTGCATCAATGACAATAACTATGTTGATTGGCCACCTGTACCCCCTATACCAGGTTCTATATTTTATTCTACCCTGGAAATGCACTTGATTTCTGCATTATTCTAGAAATTATGAATTGGACAATTCAACTGTTCTAGGGCATTATTAATTATGTTCATCACTTTTTTTCCAAGTAGCCAAAAACATATGTCCGTTATCTAAGATGCTTAAAAAACAACATCCATAATGGGGACCTAATCAAACAACTGTTAAACAATTGAATGCACTGGTACAGAATCCTCCACCTTTTACTATTCCTACTAGTTTATTTCTGATGATAGACACTAATGATACTTCATGGGGGGCCATTTTGTTTGAAAACTAAGGAGATAAAGAATCTATATGTGGATATGCATCTGGTCACTTTAAAAATAGTGAACAACATTACTGTTCTACTTACAAGGAAGTTCTAGGAGTCAAATATGGAATTAAGAAGTTTGAATTTATCTGACTATTGAAACTTTTTGCAATTAGTTTCATGCTTTAAATTTGATTCTCTAATGCATTCTTTGTTTCATTGGATTCTTGTTTTTCATTACCTTAATTTTTTCTTTCTTCTTGGAGAATCGTGGAAGTCTGATTCTCAGAAAAAGCATTTTCTATGTATATATTTAACTCTATTATTTCAATTTTCAACAATATAAGAAGGGTTTATATGAGGCACTACTATTTGTGTGGTTGTATGGACTCCGGGTACCTAAGATTGAATAGACAATTGATTGTTCAGCAACAAAGCTAATTGTAGTGTTGGAATATTTTGGTTATGTCAAGTAGTGCCTTCTTAAAATCTTCTTTTTTAATGGAATAACAAAATGTTGTTAACTGACTCTGCTGATGTGACCATCTTTTGTTGCTGTAGGTAACCTCATGGCTGATGGTAATGCTCCTGAGGAAGAAATCCTTTCAATTCTTGACGTTCCCCCTGGGAAGATGGGGCGTGTAATTGGAAGACGGGGAGCCTCCATTTTGTCAATAAAGGAATCCTGCAAGTAGATCTCTTTCTCTCTCCCTCTCCCCCCACCTACATATCCCTCTTTTCTCCCCCCTGATTTGTGCAATCTGTTGTTTTTGTTATTCACACTAAGCTCCTATGTGCAGTGCGGAGATTTTCATGGGGGGTTCCAAGGGTCCACCTGACAAGGTAAGTGTATCATGTTCTGAACTCTATGAACGTAAGAAACTGTCTCATTTATCGCTGTCAAATTATCTAATTGCACAAATCTAATGCATAATTGGTAGTATATTTGAGTCTTCAGTAAATTCTTAATCACGTGAAATTTGTTAAATACAGTGAATGAAAATTCCTTAAAAATGTAGCATTAGGGATCATGCACAAGTATGAGTTTAGGGAAATGAATAACATTACATTTGAAGAAGCTAAAGCTGGTAGTTTTGGTTAATAGGTATTCATAATAGGAGCAGTGAAACAGGTGAGGAAAGCAGAGGCGATGTTGAGGGGGAGGATGCTGGAGATGCATTATTAGGAATCCATCCCCCTTCCGTCTACGTCTAGTTGTACGATATTTCTCATCTTCAGCACCATAACTTCAAGTGAGTGAATATTTACTCCTTTAAGCATTTCCCCCTTTCCCAATTGTTTTTTTTTTTTTTATTCTCTTTCTAGTGGACGTTTAGGTTGCCAGTTTGACGTAAGACTCAGACTAAGAACCAAAATTCTCTGCACTTGTCCATGTGATGTGCAATTACATATAAAACTGTTGGCCATAAGTTAGCTATCGCCATCATCAATTTTATTCGGTTTATCTTTTCTTTCATATATATATATATATATAATTTATGGCTTCGCTGCTATCAGCGCATTTGCTGTTCGTATGTGATGCCTAAACGATCCAAGTAATCTACCATGTTAACTAAAATAATTCGAATATTGTTTTGGAAAAAAGTGAAAAAAACAAGTTCTATGTCTTTTAGGAAGTCATGTTATAAATATATGTCAAGTTAATTCGTTTTGTTTGATAGTTATCTTTTGCATCAATTTCAAACTCTCCTTTTTTAACATTCTATTTAATTTTTCAAATTTCTATTCTACTCTTATTTATTTTATATAGTTGTCAAGCTAACATAAGTAACAAATTTTATTTTACAATACAGGTTTATTTATTATATACTTTTATTTATTCAAGTATCAACTATCAATTATTTAATATTAGGTAGAGATATTATAAGAAAATTTTATTATTTAAACTATATAACAATATTTCGTTGTGTACCTAAAACTTAACCATAACAAAGTTCGTTATTATTAATGATCAAGAACGAAATGCAATCAATGGCATTTAAAATTTTTAGTTTTCAATAATTATATATGTTAAATTAACCTGTTTATGTATCCACGTTATAAATAGTAAAATACGTGCTATAAACTTTTTAACATTTTGGAGTCATGCGATTGAATGCAACTAACTCGTCAACAGCTTAGTAAGTTGCAAATGTCAGACAACACGGAATTTACATGCGTAAAAATTCTCGTCAACCAGACCAATCCAAGTGAGACGACGAGATATCGATGGCCCCAAAATCATGAGTTACAATGACATGGCCGTGGATCCGTGAGAATCATGTTATTTGGAATTTAGGTACGATTAAGGAATTATCAAACTCACTCTCACGGGGCCTTTCGTTTTCCCTACGGGTTTCTCGTCTATATAAACCTGATATGGTTATTTACGGCACATGATGTCATTTGAATGCGCATAGGTTTCCTAATCCTCTTTTAAATTATTCTAGAAACACAGATGAGGAGTAACGTTAATGATTTCACGAGGATCAACTAATGGCAATACCCCTCTCTTGGGTGCAGTCAACTCGCACCTTTCCAACGGGAATCATAATAACAATAACAATCGGTATCGCAATTCTCCCGTATTACAAACAATTATGCCACCAGAACAATTTCACAAGGGCTTGTTTTCCAAATAGCAGGAAAACAATAAGGTGGTCCTTCTAGAAACTCCAGATTATAATATAATCAAATCACAATGTTGTTTTCCATGTATGAACAAAAGATTTACCACACCAAATACGCTCACAGCTCTCTGAATAGCCTCTGCCGAATGGGGCAAAAACTTTTGCGAAGAAGATAAATTTGACGCAAACCGCCAGATACACTAGGAATATTTTACTTCTGAAAACCCCCGAACTGATATTGCTGACTTCCAAGACTTGAGAAGAAGTCATCGTCACTGATTGCTTGGGACTGGGTTGTTGTCTGCGGCATAAACCCAGACCTTCCGAGACCTGACCCCGTTCCCATGGCTCTTCCCATATAGAATGCAGTTGGAGGTCCCCCCTTCTCCTTCTCGTCATTCCCGATAGACAGATCCCCCACAACACCGACGTCTGCTAATGAAACTTTCTTAGCTGCAAGTTAGATTGAAGTTACAACCAGGTCTTTCAGTAAGTCGTATTTGGTATTACAAGTAAGTAGAGACAGATTATATGGTCAAGAGTCATTATGTCATGTCAAACAATCACTAAGCATGCATGTGTCTGAAGCTTAACAGGTCATGCAAAAATGTAATCTGAAGTTAGCATGTAGAAGTACCATCATATACAGTATAGAGCTACTGAGATAACCCGTTAAGACAATACCTAACCTTCAAGTATGAGACAACAAATAAACTATTCTCTGCATCATCACAAATGATGGGAAGAAACGTTGCAGCTCAACTCAATGAGTTTATTCACATCAAAGAAAGCATCCCGATATCTGTATCAAATACTGTCGATGGCACAGATTCATGGCACAAAGATGGAATATGAGTGACTCTCATAATTGTGGTTATGTTCACACCTTGGAGAGAACTGGAAAGTTGAAACAATTTAAATTGTAGAAAAAGCATGATGCAAAACAGGAGGTCGCATGCAACCGATCTATATACAAGGGATGACCTTATATAGCAAAAGTAAAATGCATAGAAGATGTACGTACGAGCAGATATATTAAGATCAATCAATCCACGGCTCAGTGAATCTGCCCATATTCCAGATTTCACCTGGAATGTTTCCTTTTTCAGCACAACAGGCTTAACATCTGAGGCATTCAAATTTAAGCTATCTGCGCTTCCATCTTTTGTAGGACTTTGTGTGGGTTCTGCAGAAGTTGAATTGGAATTAGAAGAGAATGCGCCAAAAAGATCAGATCCATCAAAGTTGTTCAACGGAACTGCAGCAAATGGATCAACAATGTTATTGCTTGTTGAATCAGATGTTCCAGCCTTAATCTGTGGTTGCACAACTGGATCTGAAGCGGAAAAGAAATCAACTGTTGAAGAAGCAGCAGGAGGGGCAACAGATTGCGAAGCAAACAGATCAACCTGAGTCTGCACAAATACTCGTAACAAGATAATTTTAGCACCAGTTGAGAACCCAAAAACCCAACATGTTATGCAAGCATAATCGTGTGCCACAAAGACTCCAAACTGGAAACTATTTATTTCATTTTCTGATCCTTAATAGCCTATTCACTTGTATCCCAGCAATCCAATAATGATTTATCAATGGAAAGATCTGAATTCTATCAAACAAGTTATGGAACAAAATTGCAGAAGCTTGTACCATCAAAAAAAAAAAAAAAAAAAAAAAAAATTTTCCCGCCAAACAAGCAAACAACCAGAAATTTAATTTTCCAAGAACAAAAATAAAACATAAATTATTCCACATACAAT
>CANYBF011062649.1:0-12062 GCA_948192965.1 Dalechampia spathulata
CTAGATGACAAGCTTTATTAAGTATTTTTGATTTCGATATTGAATTTATTAAAGGAAGCAACAATAATATACCAGATTTTCTAACAAGAGACTTTCTACAGAATCATGGGTCGAAAGAAGAATAAAGGAAAGGAGAAAGAAACAAGTTTAAACTCCACAGATAAAGCCCCATCAGAAAGCTCAGATAAAACCATTAAAACCCAAAAAAGCCCATCAGATAAAAGCCCAATAGACATTAAACAGTGGATTAAACAATTAAGTGAATCCCCAGAAGTCATTAAAGCGTTGCAAGGTATGGCGTCTTCTTCCACAGGAGACTCAGGTATGGATTCAAACTTAAAAGGGATTGTACCCTCTTATGGTACGGCTAGTCCGTTGCAAACGGTTGGCGGTAAAGACTCATCAAATCCGTTAAAGGCTGTGGATTTGCCAAAAATCAAATCTCATATGGGTATAATTCAGCATTTCATAAATGGTATTTTAAACCTCTTTCAGAATTTGAATTTATTATAGAATATGGATATAATGATATAAACCCATGGGAGATAGTTCGAAAATATTATCCTGAGAGTTGGTATTTTAAACCAAGGGATTTTGGAAAAACTCAGGAGTACTATTATAATATTTTGATAGAAACAGAGTCGGTAAAAGTAAAACATACTTTTGATAAATACGATAAAAATATTATAGCCTATTCTTCATTACAGATAAAAAGGGTTATTCACCCAAGTGATTGGCCTACAAAAAATTTATATACATGCATACCTCTTAAAAATTTAAAGTTAAAATGTAATGAGTATAATTATTATAATTATATAGAAGCATGGTCACATGTATTTAGTATTCAAAATCCAACAACCTCTCATTCGTGGTTGATATATTTTGATCAAAGTAATATTTTTAAAACCACCACCAAATTTCCAAATTGGTTTTTACATTGGTGGCAATATAGGGGTATTATTGAGGAAATTCTTTCCCCAGAGTTACTCCAATTATATCAGTATTTTAAAACACACTTTAAACCAAACCCAGAACAGTTATATATACCATCACTAATGTATTTCTGTATGACATTTTTTGTTCCTTGGGTATATCAGTGACTCTTTGATGTACAAAATATGTCAGGGACCACTATTCCAATTTTGGTAAAGAAGCACAAGATAAAATGGTGGGGAGCGTTCAAAAATACCACCACAGAAGCATCAATAAGAGAGTGGATATTTAAATAGAATAAATTTCCAGCAGTATCATATGCGAGTAAAGTGACATTGGAAGACCAGCCCACATTTGGAGCCCAAAAGGCTCAGGGACAGGCCTTACTTGCCATGGCTAAAACTCCAAAAGAATATAAACTGATTTGTCAGCAAATGATGAGTCAGTTTTAATCAATAAAGTTGCAAGGTGTAAAAGAAGAAGAATCAACAAGTAAAAGATCATACAGTAAAGGTTCATCCAGGAAAGCAACCAGCAGAAGAACTAAAAAACAGTCTATCTCGGATATGGAGTCGACAGCATCCAGTATGTCATCCTCCAGTAAAAGTTCAACATCTTCACATGCTTACAGCAGTGAAGACAACTGTTATGTACCACCAGTAAAAATAAAAAGTAAAACGAGTAAACAAAGAAGAAAAGAAAAAGAAAAAGAAAAAGAAAAGAAAAAGAAGAAAGAAAAAATAAAAGAAAGAAAAGAGAAATTAAAGAAAAAAGGAAAAAAGAAAAAAGAAACATCTTCATCAGATTCAGATTCAGAATAAAAGGCAGAAGGAACCTTATTCCTTCATTTTGGAAAATTCCAAGGGATAAAATTTGAAATTTGAAGCAAACAATAAAAGCAGATTCGGTGGCAGACAAGTCACTGTGCATCAATAGTAAAAGCAGATTCGGTGGCAGACAAGTCACTATTCATCAACCAAACCTTCTCTCTTCCCTTCCAATCAAGGTTCTGTAAGAAGTTCATAAGTAAAAGGTAAAGCTTGTTTAAGAAACAAAGTTAAATAAAATATTTTCTTCTTCTCTTTTATTTTCTAAGTAGGCTATCTTTAGCCGAAATTATTTATAAAGACCGTGTTAACGGCATCCTCTTTTCTCCCTCCTCATTCAGACTTAACTCTGGGGATCCCAGGTTAAGGTTACAGGAACCCTAAAACCAACTGTATGTTGTGACTGTTGCATGCTATTTGAAAAACTGTTTTCATAAAATAAAACCGGTTAAACCTGAGTATGCTCTTGAGTTGTGGCTTAAAGCTGATATTCTCAATCAAAAAAGGAAATTAAAAACACTGTTTCGATAATACTATTCCGACTAAAATTAAACTGTTCCGATTAAAGTATGTTGGTTGGAAACCAACGGTTGCGGACTATTGGTCCAAAGGAGAGTATAAAGCCCAGTGGTGGGAATCTCTTGTACTATTGGTATAACAACGCCACGTACTAAAACTAAAAGACTATTCCGATCACAATTATACTGTTCCGATCCCAATCTCTACGGACAAGAACTATTTCCAATCCATTGCAAGACTATATTATACTATGACTAAAAAGTTGAATAAAAGACAAAAAACAACTAATAAAATACTAACTGAAGCAGAAGCAATATTAATTATTTTCATAATTGATACAGATCTGGATTTAATTAATATAATTTATTATTGGTGTTTCATATTATATCATTTCTATACTCAGATGCTTATTTATTATTTATATAATCAACTCCACCTATTTTGGTAAATTAAAACGGTCCAATATTGGTAAAATATAAAGTCCAATATAAATCTTTACTGGTATCAGAGCAAATATATATATATATATATATTGCTATAACTGGTCTTTATCTATGTTCTACATAGATATGCAATGTATATATATTATATAAAAAAAATTTACATATCCCTTGTAGAATAATGAATAAATTCCTAACTAAACAATTTTTATTAATCACCTTATAGTAGTCGGGTGTTACATCTTTAATTTTTAAACTTTTCTTTCTGTCTTCTCATCATTAAAACCATATGTAATTTCCATATGCATTTCTTCTTCTAAGTTTCCATGTAGGAATGCATTTTTGACATCATATTATTATAGTTCCCAATCTAAGTTGGTTGCACAAAATAAAAGTATCCTCGTAGTATTCATTTTTGCAATCAGAGCAAAAGTTTCCTAATAATCCACACCATGAGTCTAAGTAAATCTTTTGGCTACCAATCTATCTTTAAATCTTTCAATATATCCATCTGCCTTATGTTTCACTATGAATACCCATTTATAGCCAACTAAGTTTTTATCATTTGGATGATCAACTAGTTCCTAAGTTCCATTTTTACTAAGGCATGCATTTCTTCTATCCTAGTGCGTTGCCATTTACAATCCTTCATGGCATCTTGCTAATCTTGTAGAATTTACATAGAAGAAATAGACAAGGCAAATGCTATATAGGCAGGTGATAAGGATGAGTAAGAGATAAAATTAGAGATAAAGTGTCTTGTACATGATCTTGCTCCTTTTTAAAGAGCAATAGGAATGTCCAAATCATAAGTATTATTAGAGGGTAAAGATGACGTACCAGGCAAAGTATCACTAGGATAAATATCTTAATATGTAGTAGGTTGCATAATGTATTTATCCATAATTTATCTCCTAGAATATCTTTTTAAAGAAGACCTATCTAACCATCCAATTATCCCTTGCAAATCATCCCTATTCTCAAGTCTAGGTTTCTCACTCTCCAATCTAGGTTCCTCACTCTTCTTAATTTGACTAGGTATATCATCAAATAGTAACTCTTCATCATGAATCTCCCTCAAAAGAGGTGATAATTTGGAGAAATATGATTCATTTTCATGAAAAGTAACATCCATATTAATAAAGTGTTTTTTACTAAGAGGATGATAACATTTGTAGCCCTTTGTATAGGAGAATAGCTAATGAAGACACATTTCAAGGATTTTGTATCAATTTTACCACGTGTCTTATGATGAATAAAATAAACAAAACCAAATATTATTGGTGGAACAATATAAGTATTATGACCCAAAAGAGTTTGTAGAGGACTTTTAAAGTTGAGAACCTATAAGGGCATATGATTTATAAGATAAGTAGTGGTTAAAATAGCATCCCCCTAATAAGCGTTTAGAAGATTCATGGTAAAAATTAGAGACCTAGCAACTTCTAATAAGTGCCTAATCTTTCTCTCAATAACTCAATTTTGAGGATTGGTATAGGGATAACTAGTTTGGTGGATTATACCATGGGAGTCTAAGTATGTAGTAAAACCACCATCCATATATTTAGTACCATTATCAGTCCTAAATATCTTTATTTTTACTTCAAATTGAGTACATACCATTCTATGAAATGATTGGAAATAAGAAAAAACCCCATTCTTAGATTTAAGCAAGTACACCCAAGCCATACGAGTGTAACAATCAATAAAAGTGACAAACAGTTGATTACTAATTAAGGATATAGTGTTGGTAGGTCCTTAAATATTATAATTAATAACAGAACAAGGATAAGTACTTCTATTATTCCTTAAAGGATAAGAGGTTTTTTTGTATTTAGCAAACTCATAAGCATCATAAACTAACGTATTAAGTTTGGCTTTTTAAAATAACTGAGGATATAATTTCCCTAAAACAAAAAAGGATGGATGACCTAACCATCTATGTCGTTGTATGATTTCTTGGTTGACATCTTTGTAAAAAACAATATGCCCTTTATTCTCTTGAAAACCCTCTAATAGATATAAGCCACTATGCAGTCTACCATTGCTAATCTTCCTCCTGATTTATAGATCCTAGAAACATAATGATTAGAGAAGAATTCCACTTTACAGTTTAAAGCTTTAGTAAGAGCACTAACAAATAAATGAATGAGTGGGAATTTATGGATATGAAGAATAAATGAGAGTTGAAAGTTTGGTGTACAAACAATAAAACTTAAGCCTAAAATTGAGGTTAAAGAACCATTAACAAGTGTTACGATTTCTAGCATTATACACGATGAATACTTATGAAAGTCCTTTAATGAGCCTATCATATGTCTATTAGTACCTGTGTTAACAATCCAATAATTAGAATGAACAGTGTAGGTAATACTTGATTGAATATAATTAGAAGTGGAATCAGAAGGAGTCTTAAGCTAAGAAAGAAGTCATTTAAGATATTGAATCTCATTAGAAGAAAAAACATGAGTATTAGACATCTCCTTAGCAAATTTGTAGTTTTAGTCATGTTTGCCTGAGCTCGTAGAGAATGGACATGCCTTCCTCTCCTTCCTCTAACTAGGCAACCATGTAGTTTCCAATATGTGTCCTTCATATATCTTGGTTTCCCATAATAATCACAATGTAAATGATCCTTTTTCAAAATTACTAGCTTTGGACATCTCATGTGAATTAACAGCTATTAATCTAGATTTTTCAACTAGAACAACATTCATCATTGCACTTCGTCTACTTTCTTCTTATTGTACATATGAATAAGCTTATCGTAAGGCAGGAAATGGGTCTCATCTAATCACTTGAACTTGTATTTGATCAAAATCAAAGTTTGATCTAGCCAAGAAGTCATACACTCGTTCCTTCTCTCTCATTTTTTGAAATTTTGCAGAATCATTCAGACATTATACTTTAACCTCTAGATAGTAATCAAGCTCTTACCATAAACCACTTAATTCAACAAAGTATTAAGCAACCAACATTTCATCTTATCTTAAGTTATAAACCTTATTTTGAAGTTCATAAATTAAGGCATCATTACAAACTTAAGAACAGGTGATTGAAGCAACAACCCAAATAACAACAGCAGTCATGTATAGAAGATATCCATGAGCAATATGTGGTTGCATGGATTTTAACAACCACGACATGATAAAAGAATTCTAATAAGTCCACTTGTCAAGTGCAAGTCCTTCTTGTTTTGGTTTTTTTCGATCCCCATTTATATAATCTTGTAGTTTTCTAGCCTCAGTAAATAAGAGACAGGAAGTTGACCATGCTAGATAGTTTGTCTCATCTAGATTGACATGAATAATTTAGAGCGAGGGATTGTTTAAGATAGTATTAGTATCATTACTCTCAGTATTGATTTCAGTACCATTCTTTTGTCCTTCTATGACCATTTTTATGAAAGAACATAGTACAAATAGTACTTAAAAAATGATAATAAAATAGGATAATGGTAGAAGAAATTGTGTTTAGAGAAGCCAAAGTAAGATAATGTTGCATTAGAAAAAACAAGGTGTAAGAAACAAGCGTACATGACAGCACGTGAAAGAAGTATCAAACCTTAAATGGGTGCATGAGTGCACGCGTAGAGGTAATGACTGCAAGACTACCAGTAAAGATGGATCAGTTAGGGAGCCTTCAGATAGGAATGATGGTGACATAAAAGATACTTTAGAGAAGAAGACTACCACAAACCCAATCTAAGAACATTACCATAAAAGGGGGTAAAAAATTCTCTAATACCATGATGAATTTAGAGAAAAGAAAGTTCTTCTTCTTGTGTGTATTGAATAATGAATTTGTAGATGTATTTACATACAAATCCTATCACTATTTAAGAAACACAAATTAATGAAAAATAGGAAATACAAATTAATGTAATCAATCTATAATCTATAAAATAGGAAAATAGAATTTCTTATGCTATAATCTTATTATGATCTTTCAATTTAATCAACAAAATCATATTTAGATCTTAATAGAAAAACCAAGGATTAAGTTGACCTAGATTTAAATGCTTAACATTTTTCTAAAATTTCCATCTCTTGTTACAATTTAATTCCTCATACATAAAAAAATAATGATCTTGTCTTTATTTTTACTTTATAGATAATAAGTTAAATTATTTATCACCTCTATAATTTTCATATGAACTTCATTTTGCTAAACTAATGTTAATCCTCCCGATAAACCCATAGGGTCCATGAAATAACCATTTCTCGAACCATATCGTATAGCTTCCTAAAATATATTATATAAATCTTATTTTATGAGCTCTTTATAATTTTACATGCTAACATAAACAAGTGAATCAAATGACACTTCTTTATCCATTAGACTTTTGAACTTTTTTAGCCCTATTTTCAATTACAATTCTAGACTTCTTTTAGCAAATTTTACCATAGCTAGGTATAGGCCTAGGACCCAAATTTCATTTATAATCTTAGCTTGTTTGCTTGGATATGTAGAATTTGAATCAATGTGCTTATATGATAACCCAAAAATATTTGTCAACCATTTTGACATAATATATTCCTTAATCCCCATATCTTTATCAATAATGTAACATATGGATCATTAATAGTGAAGGTCACCTTAGGATAAAGAAGATTATTTATTTTGCATGGTGAATTTATTAATTTTTCTAAAGATATGTAAGATCATAATTAATGCCTTCCTATATTTCTCAAATTTGTACTCCTTTTGATTTTCCATACATGATAGGTGGCATATATTTGATACTCTCTCTTTGAATTCTATATTTTTGACCTTTTACTTGAGGCTTACCTATCAATTTTCCTAGCAACTCTTATTGATGAATTATTACTATCTTACCCTTATCCCTTATCTTTATTCATATTAGAAGATGATTTAAGAAATACATCAACACCCAGTATCTAATACACCATATTACTATTCAATTATAAACCATATTTTAGCCTTTTGATGTACTTTCTTCATTATCATAACCTATCCTTTCCCTACATAATTTATTCCTATGATCTAATCACCTGTAATTAAAGTAGAAATATGGTAATCTCTCATATTTGATTTGGATCCATTATCGCTCCTCATTTTATATTTAGCTTTGAAACCCTAAAACCAATGGTTTAGCTACTTGCAAAGAAACCTTCATCTTAAAGAAAGATCTCCATCCAATTATATTGCTTTCCTTATATTATCAACCTCATTGATTCCCTCAAAAAATTTCCCAATCTTAAACATATTCCCCATGTTCATTTGTTTTAGAGATAATTTATGGATTTAGACCTAGAATTTTATCTTAGATAGATATAATTAATCAATTGTCATCTTTAGTGCTATTTTATAAGCACTAGGTGTTTGTTCGAGACTGACCATGGTTTCCCGTTTCAAATCTCCATCTTTTTTTCTTTCATAATAACTTCAAAGAAAAACTTGTTAGGTGTCCTTGTCTCTACATGGCAATCATTTTTTAATTTCCATGAGCCAGCTACATAAGCTATTATATTAAAAGTAATGGTCAAACGAGAGGTGAATTGATAAACTTTAAAAAATTTTAAAAATTTTAGCAAACTATTTTCAAAAATAGTAAACTAGTTTTAAAACCAGTGAACTAAAATAAACTTTAGCAAATTATTTTACCAAAATAAAATCAATTCAAAAATAAGTCAAAGTGGTAAAAATAAATTGATTGATTTTTAAAAACTCCCCTTTGGAAAATAAGAGATTGATTCAATCAAAGTCATTTCTATAAAAGTCTTTTTAAAGTAAAGCAATTGAAAATAGCAGGCTAAAATATGAGATGAATAGAAGAAAGTAATGGACATATAATATATAGTAGTTTGGCCTAAATGCCTACATTCACTCTCTTAAAACTAATGTTTTGAGGTTCCACTAAAACACCATAACAAGTTTTTCGGTCTAACTTGCAACCTTTATAAATAAAAGTATTTAGTAAGCTAACTTGCAACTTTTTTAAGTTGTAGTAGCTAACTTGACAACCTTAAGTTTTAATAAGCTCACTTGTAACCTCTTTAAGTTTTTACTTAAAAAGCTCTTACAAAAATGAAATGGTTTAAGAATAGAATTTCTCATAATCTTTACAAAACTTATTAAAAAGATTGAGAATAGATATTTAAAATGAAGCTCTTTAGAAAAACATTTTTTGGATGAATATAAATTTAATCCTTTTTATTCTTGTCTATTCCTTATGTTTTTTGACTTCAACCTCATGTATTTATACTTGAAAATATTATATTTATATTCTAAAAATACATAGAGTATAAATATGTAAGTTAATCAAAATCAATATGAAAATAGCTTTTTGTTATGTTAAATCGGTGAGCTGATTTTACATGATAAACAAATGTATTATCAAAGTTGATTTTTGAACTTTACATTTTTAGAGAATGGAAGTGATATCTGAAAATTATTTTATCAAAAGAGGAAAATTTATCATTTAAAAGATATTAGATTTGAGCTTTATAAGGTAATTATTCTCAAAATTTTCTAACAAAAAATTATAAGAAAAAGCTTACTAAAATGATTTTCAAAATAATCTTCCTTGAATTCCTCTATGAAATGCATTGAATAGCTTCAATGAATGTAGTTGATATATCTAATTTCAAGTCAAACTAAATTTGCTTCCTTCCACATAGGACTTCATATATTTGATTTTGAAAAAAATAATTATATTAAATTTGCAATAAAAATATTTGAAAGCAAATAAAATCAAAAAATATCTTTAAGGTAATAGACAATTATCTTTCCAAAATTTGAAATAATTAAAAATAAAATCTTGTAGATAATTACCAAAAACAATGAAATAAATTATCCAATTAAAATATTTACCAAATAAATTAATTATCCATATTAAAATAATCAATTAAATATTAACGTAATTTAAGTAAAAATTACCAATCAAGAATAATAATGACATAAGAGACAATTATACAAAAGATAGAAAATATTATATTCAAAACATTAATAAAACTGGATTAATAAAAGTCTACTTAAATTAATTATTCAAACACTTAAAACAATTAATTTTGGTAATCTTGAAAATCAAAAAGCTAACATTCTCCCTCTTTTTGATGATGATAAAATTTGATAAAAAAAACAAAGATTAAAATCATTTTAAAAAAATAGAAAAGCTTCCCTTTTAAAAATGAAGTGTCTTTCCAAAATGTTCACTTGCCATGTAAAAGAAAATGTTCCCCTTAAGATGATGATAATGTATTTGTTGCTTAATTTCCCTTGAAATATTATTATATCTAAATAAATAAATCCAAATAGCATACACGGTAACATATCATATCATATAAAATCCAAAATCCAAGAGATAATATCCAATAAGAAAATAAGATGCATGTATAATCAAGCAACCAAAATCGCATGTAAGCCATATTCTTCTCCCCCTCTCTATCATCATAAAGAGGAAAGAAAAATATAAAAATAATACTAAACTATTAATGATGGAATATGAGTAATAAAAAAATAGCAAGCTAATGCAAAGAAAATGGATCGGATGAACTTCCAAGTGCTCTATGTGGTATTAACTTGGTCTTCATGATGTCATGAGACCTAGTCATCCTTCTTTGAACATATTGAGCTATAAAAGGTTTATGGCTAATCTATATATCATTCTCTTTATCATCTAAATCAGTTTTTGTTGCTTCAGCTATTTCTCTTTTTAATCTATTCTTTAACTAGTTGTTTTCCTTTGATAGTGTCTTAGCTGCTGAGTCATCTTTATCAACCTCAAGGTCTTCTTCTTCTTCTTTATATGGCTCTTAAATGATTGGTTCCTCTTCTTTTACTAGCTTTTCTTTAATTTCCTTAGGTTCTGGTTCATTGTATACATTATCTAGTAGGATAACTAATCCTCTTAGCTCTTTAATAGCATTGTTTATAGCTTAAGCAACTACAACATTAGCAGCAACAATCTATTTTAGTTATGAGATAATAGTGCTCGTTAGCAATTTTGAAACAAGAATAGTAAAATGGAAAGGAGGTAATTGACTTTTCAAAGCACTTAACAGGGCCTCAAGTGACTTTTTCAAAGAGATCAAATTATTAATCAATTATTCATATTCACTAGCTAACCATATTCAACTTTGCAAAATCTATTCTACCTTTTAAGAAAATTTTATTATGTCAACATTCATAGAATATTTCTCCTCCTCTTGCTTTTTAGCTTTTCTAACAAATTGAATATTTAACACATCCCCTTTTGAAAGATTATTAAATATTTCTTTATACAACTTAAGCTTAAAGTGCATGAATAACATAGTCAAAAACATGTCATACGGTAGTCTATTTATCTTTATCATATTACTCATCTAAGATAAAATTAGGTGGTAAAGATTTAAAGGTTTCTGATTAATAATGTGCCATATCATACAAATTTCCAAGTCATTGACATATATGAAACTACTTGATCTAAGCAAGATAACATGCAATAGAATTTTGTGCAAGATTTAATACTTATCTTTCAAAACTAATGTACTTATTTGATTTCTAATCATGATATCTTTATTACCTAAAATTTATTTCATTACTTCCAACTCATCATAGCCATTAATTTTTTTAAGATCCTTTCTCTTACTAACTCCAATTTCTTTATTTGATATTCTAAAGGCTTGGACAATATCTTAAGTATTAAGTATCAAATTCCTTCTTAAAATCTAAATCCTATAAACTTCATTCTCAAGAACCATAGTTAGTAAATCATAGAATTATCACCTAATTCACATAGATCACTTCATTGAAAAATAAAAAGATGCCCATCATTGAGCTTTGATTAGATTTTTAACATGTTAAAATCTGTTTGAGAAATTTTTCCCATTGATGACTTTGCTTGAAATGATCTTTTATGAAGAAAAAAGAAATTTTGATTCTTCTAATTCTACTTTCTTATCTTTGCTCGATGATGATGAAGGTTTGGTGGTTTTCTTCTTTACCATTATGATAGAGAAAGAGAAGGTTTCTTTTGGGGGTTTTAGGGTTATATAAGATAAAGAGAGAAAATTTTGAGTAAGATGAAGTAACTAATTACATTTTCTATTATGGGAAAAGTGGGAAATAAGTCTATAGGATGGAAAGAGAAAATCTTCAAAAAAAATAGTAATCAATTTCCTCAGTAAACACAAAGAGAAATAAAATAGCCTCAATCCAAAATATTTCAAAATCATAAATTTCAGAAATTAGAACAATAACTATATTTTGAAAACAAAATATTATCTCCAATAATATATATATATATATATATATTTATTTATATATGAAAATATTTGAGTAAAAGTATATTTATAAGTATATATATATATATATATATATATATATATATATATATATA
>CANYBF011062943.1:0-20368 GCA_948192965.1 Dalechampia spathulata
ATGAGTATTATACACGTTGTCTCTAAGTTCTTGTGGAAGAAGGACTTCTTCAATGTCCTCCTCCACCCGTGTTTTGTTCTTGTGACACTCAGAAGTATCTTTCCATACCACCTTCACTGGTATCCTGTCATATGATCAACCCTGATGATTTTCATCCCTTGGAATGATGAAAGAATCCTCAGTCTCAGACTCAGTCAACTCCATTTATTAAGTCTTCCACCATGACTGCTTTTGGTAACCTGGCTCCTCTTACTCAGTCTGAAGAAGTTCTCAATTGGCAGACTGAAAATGCTATAGCCTAGAACCACTATTTACAAAAGATAGATGGTAAACTAGATTAAGCCATTGACCAGTCCATAAAAACAGAAAAATGCATCTCAAGCCTTCACAAGAAGATCCATGAGCTTTATACGTCTCTTCAGCAGCGTATTATAAAGCTTGACACTGACCTTCACCATCTTTTACAGACTAATCCTTTATCTCCACTCTTTAGAGAAAAGGAAAGGGAGATTACTTGTCTTCAAAGATAAATGAAAGAAATTGAGCAAGATAGAGACAAAGATCTTTATTCCACATCACCCCCATCTCTATCTCACTCTTCCTCTTTCTTTTTTGGATCCTCTGTTCCTCCTAGAAAATAATTTTCTCTTACCTCTGATCTTTGCAAAAGATCCTCCTCTAAACCAATTCTATCAGACACGACCTCCAAACCCCAACCTAAACCATCTTCACCACCTCCTCCAAAAGAACCCAAAAACAAGGAGCCTATGTACCCGTCTCAGTACATGACCATACCAAAAACCCCTTCCATTCCTTCCAGCCTTGAATCATATTTTGGTTCTGAAACTTCTGATGCTGGATCCACCTCTTCTTCAACATTTCCTTCTAAACAAAAAACCTTTTCTCATGTTCTCATGCAAACTCAACACCAGACTACACCAGAACCTTTTGTTGAAGATCCACCTGAAGACATGGAGGATTAGTCTCCTCCTCCTCGTCCTTCTAAACCTACTGTTGGTCATTAGTTTACTATTGATGATATTCCTCCTTCTAAATGGCGTTCCAGAATTTTAGAATTTAATGCTTGGATTGATGTCCAACTTGGTCAATCTGTCACTACTCTCAAAGATGTTCTTGCTGAGTTCACATCCAGATTCGTTGGTACTATCCGAGAATGGTTTCATAAGCTAAGTCCATGTCATCAAATGCAATTCATTTCAGTTGCTACTATGGATGAAGCTCTTGGAGTGATTCATAATCAGTTCCTTGGAAATTATGATTTGATCTTCAAACAGAAGAAATAAGAGTATTTTAATCGTAAGTGTTGTTCCTTATTTCTGGAAGATTTAGAGAAACATTACATCAAAATGTCTCAGTTATACTATGAGATTCAAGGCCCAAGCAACAGTGATGAGAATCTCAAGTATACCTTTATAGCTTCTCTTCCTCAACACCTCCATCCTGAGATTCAATGGATGATTCATGATTCTCATAAAGATATCTCTTAGATTACTTTGGGCAAAATTTGGCAATATACTCTCACTGTCATCGAGAAGCTCTGTGAACAACAGAAGTTCTTTTCTCAGCTCAATCAAGGAGGTTTGATTCTTGACAAAGCCTGTACTAAAAAACATCTGCAGATCAAGTGCACACAACAGCTTTGTGATTGCTCCAATAAAAAGCGAAAGCATTTCTTCAAAAGGCAACCTTCTTCTAAGTGTCATAAACCCAAACCTTTCTGCCCCAGACGATACTATTTTTTCAGACAAAGGTTTTGTAAGAAAGCTCCTGACAGATGTTATAACTGTGGAAAAAAAGGCCACTTCATAAAAAATTATCCACGTCAAAGTAAGAAAACTATAGCTCTTCTTCAATAACTCAAGAGAACTGTTCTTGATTTCACTAGTGATTATGACTTTGAAGTAGAGTTCTCAGAGCAAGATCAGCAGACTGCTGATACAGTTTTTACTATCTCTTGTTCCTCTGATTCTGACTCTTCAGAAGATCCAACCCAATTTTACACGGTAGGACCATTTATGTCTATCAAAACTAAACCCCTTGATATTGAATTCCCCCTTTCTCCTGATTATTTACTTTGTCCTACTTCTCCTCCACCATTATCTCCTTTACCCACTTTTCCTGACTTTTCCACTTGTTTCCCTTATCTCTCCACTAGTTCTGTCCCATCACTCTCTTTACCTACCATATCACGATCTTCTTTATCTCCTTTATCTTTATCCACAGACACACCTTTACCTCCTCATGAGTCAGAAGAAGTCAATTCAGCTTTTGAAACTTATCCAACACCACTAGCCTCTATCCACATTCTTCTGGATAAGTATGCTAAGCCTATCAAAGTTATTACTTTATTTGATACTGGCTCCCACACCACCATGATGAATCCAGATGTCCTCCCTCTAGACTCTTGGAAATAATACATAAAGCATTTCATTGTTGCTGATGGTAAAAAATTCCAAACCACCCTAATCACTAAGCGACAGATTGGTATTCAGTTCTTTCCATCCTGTACTATCTGGATGCATGTGATTAGTTTGTATCTTCCTTGCAAAGATTTGCTTATTGGGTTTGATACTTACCATAAAGCTCATCACCTCTAGATACTCCCCACAACTGTCAAATTCAAAAGACAATTTCTTCCATACACTACTGAACAACACCTCTTCTCTATTTTTGAGGTTCTAAAAGATTTTGCCCATCTTAGAGACTTATTCACTCCATGTTGGGCCACCTCCCACAAAGACTTTCTTCACCATTCTCCACTATATAAAAACCCTGATTTCTTTATTACATTACCTTTTAAAAGAAACGAAGATCTCAATCCTACCAAGGCTACTCACCCTGGCATGTCTCCTTCTGATCTAGCTTTAGCCCGAGCTGAATGTGCTGATCTTCTGGCCCAAGGCCTTATTGAGCCTACCAAATCCTAGTGGCCTTGTAAGGTTTTTATGTTGAAAAGAGGACTGAACAACTTCGTGGGAAAAAGAGATTAATCATTGATTACAAACCCCTCAATCATTTCCTTGCTGATGACAAATTTCCTTTACCCAATATTTCTTCCTCTTTTGCTCCTCTTAAAATAGCCCGATACTTTTCCAAGTTTGACTTGAAGTCCGGTTTCTAGCAATTGGGCATAGCTCCTAAAGATAGGCCCAAAACAGCCTTTTGCATCCCTGATGCCCATTTCCAATGGACCGTAATGCCTTTTGGTGTTAAAATAGCCCCATCCATCTTTCAAAAGGCTATAATCCGTATCTTCAACCCTCTTTTCCCTTATTATATTATCTACATTGATGACATCCTCCTATTCTCATCTACAACTGAAGCCCATGAACAATTGCTTGTTCAATTTCACCAGCTTGTGCATTCCTATGGCATTATGTTATCTGAAAAGAAGTCTCTCATTGGTCAGACAAAGATTGATTTTCTTAGCATGAAGATTAAAGATGGTCAATATAGTGCTGGTTCTCATTTAGCTGAAAGTCTCAGTCATTTTCTTGATTAGAATCTCTCCAAATTACAGGTTCAATAATTTCTTGGGATAATTAACTACTTACATAGTTTTATTCCATATGCTGCAACCTATACTCAGCCTCTTACCCAATTACCCAAGAAGAATCCTCCTCCTTGGACTCCATAGCATACCACCTCTATTCTACAACTCAAAGCTTTGGCCCAAAACACTCCAACCCTCACTATTCCAGCTAGTGATAGCTGGCTCATTCTTGAAACTGATGCTAGTGATCTGGCTTGGGGGGCCATCCTCTTGGAACAAACCAACACTAATGAATCTCTATGCAGATATGCTTTTGGTCAATTCAAAGATAGTGAACTCCATTATCACACAATCATCAAAGAAATCCTTGCTATCAAATTTGCTATCAAGAAGTTTGAATTCCATCTAGCTTCTTGAAACTTTACAATCTGCATGGATAATACCTCTTTTCCCAAGATGCTAGAATTCAAAGGATGGCATCTCCCTGATAAGCAAATGCTCAGACTTGCAGAATGGTTTAGCAGATATGACTTCACTATGACCCACATTAAAGGTCAGAAAAACCTTATCCCTGACTTCTTGTCTGGTCTTTCTAAACCTTTACCCATTCCTCCTATCCTTATCTCTTCACACTTCCACTTCCCTTGTGTAATGATGACACGTATCACTGATGCTGTTCTACCTCTACATCTTCTCTATAATTACTCAATCCCATGCATCATCACTTAGACTCAAAGACAAATCCAAACTTATTGTGAACATCATTTCTCTCCTATTGAAACTCATCATGGAACTCCTTATTGTCTTGTTCCTTACATTTCTGAAACCTACCCTTCAAATGAAGAAGATCTCTGGTTCTTATGGTGCTTGACTACTCTGTTTAAACTACCTGTTAAAATTCCCCTCTTGGATACACTTTGGTTCTTCAATAATCCATGAAATTAGAATATTCTTCCTTGGAGATTCCTTACTTGGTTTAAAATCCCTACAGAATGGACTCAAGCCCTTCTTAGATAAATCAATCAGGCCCAGTTATATTCATTTCCAAGTCTTGGCCAAACACGCTAATATCATAGTATCTACCTTTACAATAAATGGTTTGAATCTAATATTGGCAACAGATATGTGACAAATCATGAAGTTGAATTTTGGAGAACTTTTCCTCATTCCATGTCCCAATACACTGTTCAGGAAATGGAAGACTTACAAAGAATTATTCACTTGGTCAATCAAAGAACAATATTCAGGCCCATGGTTTACCTTCCTACCACTCCATATTATGTCAGACCTCCTGTCAGTTATGCCTCAGCACCCTCTCAATCTGGCCCAAGTACTCATCAACAATCTCCGGATCTGGCCCATTTGACACTAGATCAAGTACGATCTCCTGGTTTATCCCAGTTAGCAATGGACTCCTCATTTGACCCAAATGATCCACTCTTTCAAGATTCTCAACCCATTGAGCCCATTGACACCTTGATGCCTAGCTTCAATCCTGAAGACCAGACACCACTCTTGGACTCTCCTTCGCAGTCCCCTAGAGAAGCCCAGGCAAAAAGAGAGTGCCATAGAAGACGATATCATTCCTATTATGCTAGTGACTCTGACAGCTCAGATGATCCTGACTGGTTCTCACATAAGCCTATTACGGATTGATAGTCATCCATTACGATAAGTTATTTGTCCTTTTGTATGAATTATTTGTGATAAAAGTCTATGATTGTAATAGTAAGATTCCACTTGTCTAAAGTGGTTAAAAGTTGATTGTCCTTTTGTAATAATGGATTGATGAGTCATTAGTCCACTATGGGTGTATTATTAAAGTAGTTCATCCTGTAGTTACAATGGAGTGATGAGTCAAAAGCAAGATTCCTCTTGCTTAAAGTCGTTTGTCCTATTAGACCACTCCTATAAAAGGAGACCTTCTCTTGTATCAAAGGCAAGCTTTACAGAAAAACGAAATAAAAATTTCCTTTATAAATTATGTCTCTCTAAAACTCCTCTCTTCTTCTTTCTGAAATGGCTTGCTTAGAAGCAGTAAGTCTACTCTTCATCCGATCCCTCTAACCTGTTCTTGGTACTCTTCTTCTCAGTAAACTATAACCGGCTTAGTGCCATTTTTGCCTTTGGACTATTATTGAATCCGTGATCATATTCAATTAATGAATACTTAATGCTTTTGGTTGGGAGAATTACTTTTTATTGATTTTCTCTGATTTATTTTATTTGTTCTATTTGTTTCTTCATTTATCTTAATTACTTTCTGATTCACCATGTTTATTTTAAACATAAAGAATTAAGTGAGTTGAAGCCATCTCTGTGAGATTTGACCCTTACTTCCACTGCTACAAAATTATAATTCCAACGTGTGGCTTGTAATGAATTAATTTGACGGAATCGACAATCGATCAAATTTTGGTGTCGTTGCCGGGGATGGTAATTAATATTTTCTTAATTCTTTGTTTATAACTCAATCTTCTGCAGGTAATCTTAGCTTTGATAAAGAAATCAAGAAAACTATAAAAAGATTGAAAAAAGAGGTGAAACTCAAAAAATCTACCTCTGTTTCGGAGAGTTATTGTGCCCACGAGGAAACATCCAGTGACAACTTTGATAGCGAGAGCTATAACAAAGTTGTGATGGCCATAAACAATGAGCAGACTCTCAGAAAAATGGCCGCTGCCCCTATAGACCAGTCGCCACTCTGTATCACTTATGAGGACATAACAGGACCCCTTGAACTCAAATTTGGACTCATACAGCTGCTGCCAACTTTCAGGGGCCTAGAGAATAAAGATCCATATAAACACTTGAAGGAATTTCATATTGTTTGCACAGGTATGAAGCCGTAAGGTGTAAACCTTGAACATATTAAACTTAGAGCTTTTCCCTTTTCTCTTGTAGATGCTGCTAAAGATTGGCTCTATTACGTGCCCTCAGGAACTGTCACAACATGGAATGAGATGGCCAGATTATTTCTGGACAAATTTTTTCCTGCCAAAAGAGCTGCCCAAATCAAGCAAGATATATGTTCCATTCAGCAGAAAGACATGGAGAATCTTCATGACTATTAGGAATGTTTCAAAAGAATATGTGCACCATGCCCACAACATGGGATCATAGAGTAGAATCTGATACAATATTTTTACGAGGGATTATTACCAATTGAAAGGAAGATGATGGATGCTGCCAGTGGAGGAGCTATAGTGAACAAGACACCTCAAGAAGCTTGAAATTTGATTGATATAATCTAATGCCCAGTCCTTTAGCACCAAAAGAGAACAGCCTAGAAAGGTCCATGAGGTAAATGTTTCCAGCCTTGAAAATCAAAATTAAACAGCTCACATCTATTGTGCACGAACTTGCGACCAACATGAAGCCAGCAAGAGCTTGTGGAATCTGTACCAAAACAGATCATGCAACTGAACAATGCCCCTCAATTCAAGAGGAGGGAACCGAGGAATAAGCGAATGCTCTTGGAGGATTTCCAGGACCACCCTAGAGGAAATATGACCCATTTTCTAAGACATACAACCCAGGTTGGCAAGACCATCCCAAACTACATTATGGCAATCAACAGTTAAATTTTTAGCAGAAACTGAACCAACAAAAGCCTCTAGGTATGTCTCTAGAAGATGTCATGAAAAATTTAGCAACTAATGTTCATGCTTTTTAGTAGGATGTTTAGCAATTCCAGTAAATAGTGACTCAAAATCAGCAAAATAAAAACACAAGGATAAAGAATATATAGAATCAGATGTCTCAAATGGCTATATTTTTTAGCAGAATTGAGTTACAAGGAAAACTTCCATCACAGGCAGAAGTTAACCCTAAAGAGAGTGTCAATGCTGTGACACTGAGGAGTGGCCGAACACTTCCTGAAGTAGCTGGAAAGAAGCCAAAAGCTCATGAGGAGAAGGAGCTGGAAATTGATGGTAGTAAGGAAGGAGAGCAAGAGGAGAAAACCAAAGACCATGAGAAGGTAATCCAGCATGTGATTAATCATTGCCCATTTCCTGAGCGATTGGACAAGACCAAGCGTGAAAAGGAGCAGAAGGAAATTCTAGAGACCTTTCGCAAGGTACAGGTCAATATTCCATTCCTTGAGGCCATAAGACAGGTACCCAGGTATGCCAAATTTCTTAAGGACTTATGCACCAATAAACGTAAATTAATTAGCTTTCAATAGGTGAATATGAGTGAAACTGTTTTGGCAGTAATTCAAAGGAAAGTGCCACTGAAATGCAAAGATAAAGGAGTTTTCACAATCCCTATTATGATCGGTGATATGGGCATAAGGCATACCATGTGCAATTTAGGAGCCTCAATTAACATTATGCCTGCAAGTGTGTATGAATCTTTGAATGTAGGTCCACTAAAGGAGACAGGTCTTGTGATTCAATTGGCGGACAGGTCAACCATATACCCAATCTTAGTTTTGGAGGATATGCTTGTGAAAGTTAACGAATTAATTTTTCCTGCAGATTTCTATGTCGTGCAAATGGACAGCAAGACTTCCCCAAAGTCATTTGATCTCTTGTTAGGAAGACCTTTCCTGACAACCGCTCGAACAAAGATTGATGTCCATGAAGGGACATTGACCATGGAATTTGATGGAGAGGTGATAAAATTCAACATGTATGATGCTATGAAGTACCCTCCAGAAGTCTTTAGCGCCTAGGCTATGGTCATAATCGAGCCATGCGTACATTAAGTTTTTGAATTATATGGAGAAGATGAACTTGGAATAGCACTCAACAATGCCAAAGATTATAAGGAGATGCTATTTTTAAAAGGCAAAGATTACACTAAATTAATTCGTTCAACCTTGCGGGCACCAAAATTGGAGCTTAAGCCACTACCAAGCCATTTGAAATATGCCTTCCTTGGGAAAGGAGAGATACTACCAGTGATCATCTCCAACAAATTGAGTAAAGAAGAGGAGAATGCCTTGGTTGGAGTTCTTAAAAAATTCAAGGAAGCAATTGGTTGGACCATAGCTGACATTAAAGGCATAAGCCCGTCCACGTGCATGTACAGGATTTTACTAGAGCCTGATAAAAAGTCAGTTTGAGATGCCTAACGTAGACTAAACCCAGCCATGATGGAGGTGGTGAAGAAGGAGATCCTTAGGTTGCAAGATGCAGGAATGATATACCCAATTTTTGATAGCCAATAGGTCAGTCCGGTGCATGTTGTGCCTAAAAAGACAGGCATAATAGTAATCCATAATGAGGAAGGAGAAATGGTTCCCACTCGTGTCCAAAATGGGTGGAGGGTTTGTATTGACTACAGAAAACTAAATTCTGCAACTCGTAAAGATTATTTTCCCTTACCTTTTATTGACCAGATGTTGGAGCGTTTGGCAGGTCAGACTCATTATTGTTGCCTTGACGGTTACATGGGTTTTTACCAAATACCCGTTGCTCTAGAAGAACAGGAGAAGATGACATTCACATGTCCATTTGGAACCTTTGCGTTCAACAGGATGCCATTCGGGCTGTGTAACATGCCCGCAACCTTCCAACGTTACATGGTAAGCATTTTTTCAGATTTTGTGGAAAACATTATCGAGGTATTCATGGATGATTTTACTGTTTATGGTAATTCATTTAATGAATGTTTAGATAATTTAGCTAAAGTTTCACAGCATTATATTGAGAAGAATATAGTTCTCAATTATGAGGAATGCCATTTTATGGTTGAGCAAGGTTTGATATTAGGCCATGTGCTTTTCAAAAAGAGGCATTGAAGTTGATCAAGAAAAAAATTGACATAATTAAATCTTTGCCTTACCCCTCCACTATTAGGGAGATTCGTTCTTTTCTTGGCCATGTAGGTTTTTATAGAAGGTTCGTGAAGGATTTTTCCAAAGTAGTGCAACCCTTGTGCAGATTGTTGCAAAAAGATGTCGAATTTAATTTTGATGAATCATGCAAGGTAGCTTTTGACTGGTTGAAGGAGGCACTCATTTCAGCACCCATTATGCAGCCGCCCAATTAGAGTTTACCATTTGAGATTATGTGTGATGCCAGCAATTTTTCTATTGGTGCGGTGCTTGGGCAGCGAGATAAGAGGGATCTTCATGTGATCAGCTATGCCTCCAGGATGCTAGATGATGCTTAGCTTAATTACTCCACGATGGAAAAAGAGCTATATGTTGTAGTGTTTGTATTAGAGAAATTTTGATCATATTTATTGGGAACTAAAGTTCTGATTTTTTCTGATCATGCAGCCTTGAAATATTTGCTAAAAAAGAAGGAGGCCAAACCACGTTTAATCCAATGGATCCTTCTTCTTCAGGAATTTGATTTAGAGCTACGAGATAAGAAAGGATGTGAGAATTTGGTTACAGATAACTTGAGCAGATTGCCCAACATTGAACCTGATGATTTCTTTAATGAATTCCCTAATGAGATTTCTTTAAGTGTAATTACAAAATCACCTTGGTATGCTGACATTGTCAATTTTTTATGTTCCAGGAGGTTTCCCGATGAACTTACAAGGCATGAGAAGGACAAGATTAGGAACCAGGTGAAGCATTATGTTTGGGATGATCCGTACTTATGGAGACATTATGCTGATCAGGTGATTCGAAGGTGCATACTTGAGAATGAAATCCAGTCTATTTTACATTTCTGCCACAACAGTGCTTGTAGAGGCCATTATGGGCATAAGAAGACAGCCATGAAAATTCTGGAATGTGGGCTGTATTGGCCTACCTTGCATCGTGATGCCTACCAATTCTATAAACAGTGTGTAAAGTGCCAGAAATCTGGAAGTTTCAGAAGAAGACATGAGATGCCCCAAAAAGGAATCCTTATTTATGAAATTTTTGACGTTTGAGGTATGGATTTTATGGGACCCTTCCCACCTTCACTTAGGAATGTTTACATCTTTGTGCTAGTAGATTATGTTTCAAAATGGGTTGAAGCTCGAGCCATAAAATCAAATGACATAAAAATAGTGGTAAGCTTTATTAAATCTAATATGTTTTACAGGTTTGGAGTTCCTAAAGCTTTCATTAGTGATCGAGGGACTCACTTTTGCAATAAAGAAGTTACTGCCTTATTCCGGAAGTATGGTGTTAATCATCGTATGACCACAGCTTATCATCCATAAGGGAATAGACAGGCTGAAGTAACCAACAGAGAGATCAAATCCATTCTCAAGAAGACAGTCAGTCCTAATCGGAGGGACTAGAGCAAGTGACTGGATGATGCCTTGTGGGCATATTGAAAGGCATATAAAACCCCACTAGGAATGTCACCCTTTCGGCTTGTGTATGGGAAACCATGCCATATGCCCAAAGAGCTTGAACATCGGACATACTGGGCAGTGAAACAATCTAACATGTCTTTGGATGATGCAGGAGTCCACAGGAAATTACAGTTGCAAGAATTGGAGGAGATATAGAGCAATGCTTATAACCATACGGGGAGCTAAAAGGATAAGGCACAAAAGCTCCATGATAAGAAGATATGGCACAAAGAATTTCATGTAGGGCAGAAGGTGTTGCTCTATAATTCCAGACTGAATTTATTTCTAGGGAAATTGAGGATGAAATGGATAGGACCTTTCATGGTTCAAAAGGTTTTTCCCCATGGGGCAATCAAAATTTGGAGCCTTGATTCAAAAAAATAGTTTAAGGTTAATGGCCATCATCTCAAGCCATTCTATGAAGGATTTGACACTTGTTCAATGTGTGAGATCACGTTGACACCACCTACAGACGATTAGAATGAGCAGGAAGTCGAGCTGGGACTTTAAAAACCAGAACTAATTCTTTCTCTTTTTATGTATTTATTTCCGTTTTTAGGATGTACATTATTCCCACAAGGCATCTTGCCAGTTTTTCATTTATTTATTTTAGAATTTTCTGTTATTACGTTATGCCTATAAGGTGTTTCATAGACTTTAATTTTGTTTTTCTTTTGTTTCTTTTGCTTTTTTAATTCGTGTTATGCCCACAAGGCATTTCGTAGGTAGTAATTTATTTTCTTTTTAATTACTTCAATAAGAAGAGTTTTACCTTTTCACTTGGGGTAAATTTTGCAAATGAGTTAAAAATGGTTTTTCGGGTCTGGCGGGAAAAACGAATTTGAGTTAAAACAGAAGGGAAACTTAGAATTTGGGGCACTTAGGGATTTTAATTCCTTTTAAACTCTCTTTTTCCCTTTTTCTTTTATTTTAACCGATTATACTCCCTTCATCTCTTAAACTTAATTTCATTTTCTTCCTCCCTATTTTCAGCTTGCGATTTTTTTCTTTCACCATGGTACACACCCGAGCTGCTTCCTCCTGCGGTGGTTCCAAAAGCAAGAAACACAGAGCTGAGAAGGAGCTAATCAAAATAGAAGAAGACACACCGGTTATGAAAAGACCAACTCTGTTCACGCCACCACCTAAGGCTACTGTAGACATCAAGGTCACCGATCTCAAAGTCTACACCGGCAAGAACCCACCAGCTGCTCGGTAATTCCAGAAATCTTGGTTACCGCAGAAGATTATAGATGACAAGACTAATACTCTAGGAGAGTAGCTGATTGAAGCCATGACCACCGACTCAAGAGCTCACCAGGATGATGAACAAGATAAGGAGTCTAGCAGCCCCGCCTAGAAACAGTCAACAGGGGTTGAAGAGGAAGAATCGGGTAGGGAGCCTGAGAGTACGAATAAGGGAACTTCTGCTGCTGTCACTTCGGGAGACATTATGCCCATAAGGGTGCGAGCAAAGAGATTGCGTGGAACTCTACCACCTCCACTATCTAAGCTGAATGGACATTTGAAATTTACTATGGAAGACAAGGAGATGTTTGTAAAGGTTGTCAATTTACGCGTGGTGCAAGGGAAGTCAATCAACCCTTCTGCAATTGAAAAATTGTAGCTGCTGGTTTTCGAGCACATAAAAGGGACCATTTAGGAGAAATACTTCCAGATTCAATATCCGGTCTTTTATGAGTTGGTGTATGAGTTCTACAGTACCTACAAACTTAACAAAGAAAAGCTCATTGGGTTAGACAGCCCTGACATCATCCAATTTTGATTAATGGGTAAACCCTTCTCCTTCTCCATTGATGAATTCAATCTAACATTGGGATTGATTGATGAGGTGACAGATGAGTATGTTAAGGGCTTTTGCGATTTACCTGCTGGGTTTGATGCTGATGGCCTTTAGGAACACTATGCCCCTACTTCGACCAAGAGATATGATTTGGCATCAGCTAAAGATAACTACTTGTTTGACAATTCTCTGACTTACTTGCACCGACTGATTGCGTAAAGGTTGTCCTGTCGCAATGATTCACCTGGTATCATAACATGGGTGGAGCTGTTCTTACTAGATTGCATGGTGCATAAAAAGCAGGTAAATCTTGGTTGTTTCATTGCCACCCAATTCAGAGCCATTGTTGCTAGCTCTAAAAGGCTCATCCTTGGCCATATCATCACCCATCTAACCATCCAACTTCAGGTATTTGATCCTGCCAACCATAATCTCCATAAGGTAGTTGATTTGGTTTCCTTGGATATTTATACTCTTGATGAGATGGGGTTATTATAGAAGAAAGAGGGTGAGCTGGGTTTTCAATTCTGTACATCGGGGCCTATTGTGGCCATAAAGGAAAGAGTCTTCAGAAAGACCAAACCGGTCACAGGAGCTTCTCCTGTGCCCATACCGATACCACCAATAGCAGGTCCCATCGATACTGCTGTTCTGATTGAACTTAACTCCCTCCATAAGCAACTTGACAAGCTAACAACCACCTTGGAGGAGTCCATGCGGTAGATTCTCTTGCACTTGGATGAGTTAGATGCAGAGATTGGTGAGCTTCACCATTATTTCAAAATGTAGCAATGAGATGAGCATAATGCAGCACAAAGTTCCCCACCATGCAATGTTCTCACTTTTTTGTTTTTCATTTATCCATTACTGATGCTTATTTTTGTACTGTTATGCCCACATTGGGACAATGTGTCTAAACTGTGGGGGGGGGGATTGTTTTGGCTACTGTTTCATTACTGTTTCTGTTGCTACTTTTTGCTTGTGGTTAATTTTTTCTATTTTTGGTCTTTGATAGGTCTTCATTCAAATGCTGCCGCATTTATCCTTATGCTATACGTTGTTTTATTTTATTATGTTTTTTCTCATGCACCTGTATATCGATGAGACTTCTTTCAATACATTATGCTGATGAAATTGATGTTATTTTCTAGTATTCTTGGCATGTTCTATTTTAATGGATCATTTAACCTTTCAGCAAAATTGATCAAATTCTTAGTGTTTGCCTATGACAATTGTTGTTGCGCTTTGCTTGAGGTAAAAATTATGTTGGTAATTTGAAAAACCTGTTTTTGTTTTGCTAAAATTCCCAGCCTAACAATTTTATTTTTGAAGGAAGAAAGACAAAAAGAAGAAATATAAGTGTTAAACACCTACATTGGCCGGTTATGTACGGTACGACACTCATAGCCCCTTAAGCGACTTGTGTATGGAGTAGCCAATATAGGGAGAACTTTACCCCCTTGAAGACCATTTTTCAGTTCGGAAAAAATAACACTTAAAACAGGAATTAAATTTTGTACCTTTGCTGATTAAAATTAGGTGGATCGGGCCTAATCTTCCTTAAACTGATTTGTGGATGGAGTCATTAGCAAAGGGAGAGTATCCCCCTCATCTGGGCCATTATTGATCTCGAACTAAATAATTCCTGTCTTATAAAATTTTACAGTTTATGGTTGAAAAATGCAGGTTGGGCAATGGATGATTGGCAAAATGAAAACAAGTTCTTTTTACTAACTACTTATAATTTTGGTTTGAAATAAAATGGCAAAGCAATGATTTTTTATAGTTGACTCTTTGAATTTATGTTGAATTTGCTGGTTGGTTAAATTTTCTTGATAAATGGTCTTGTTGGAAAAATTGGGAAATGGTGTCGATTTTGTTTTGCTATCTATTTTGTTTAAAGGAAGGTTCTGTTGTGGGCATAAGTGAGATAATGTTATGGGCATAAGAATGCTTGAGGACAAGCATCGGATAAGTGTGGGGGTATTTGATCGAGCCTTAAAATGTCATGTTTTATGCCCACAAAGCACCCATTTTAGCATTATTTATTTGTTAGAATAGTTGACTTGCATACATTTTGTATTTTGTAGGTCAAAACGATGAGTTTTAGGAAAACATGCTTAAACAGGAAGTTTTAGAGCTTATTTAGATTTTAGAGTTTCGGGACACCACTTGCGGGCATAAGACTGGGCAAAACGACCGGTCAAAATTGCATTTTGGGAAGAAGAAGTTGAGTCCAACTCAAACTCCTGTAAGCTGGAAGCTTATAAGGCTTACGGGCATAAGGGACACCAAAACGACAACACCTGGACAGTTTTGGGGATTGGACGAGGATGAGTTTTACTTGCACTTAATCTCCTTATGCTGGATGAAAAAGTGATTGAGAACAATGCAAACTCTTTCATCTAAAGATTAGGATTAATATTTATTTTATTTAGTTTCCCTCCCTCCTATAAATAGAGAACGAATGTAAGGAGGAGGGGGGTCGGCTAGTTTTAATTCTCAACCTATAGTTCGGTTTTATTCATTCCTTTTATTTTAATTTGAGTTTTTACTTTCTTTATTTTTATTTTATGTTGATTTTGTCAATAATGCTAGGCTAGGTGATTGTTTTTCCCAATTGGAAGAAATTCAAGTCATTCATTAAATGATTATGTGAGATCTAAGTGATCCTAATTCCATTGGCAAAGCACTATTATCTCTAATTCTAAGTCGCATAGAGCCATTGCTGTTCCTAGTGCATGTAAATAAGGCTTGTTGCATGTTTCTAAGTTCTAGCATATAGCTAAGCGGGGTTGTTTGATACGAAAAAGCCACTCGACTTGCTGGAGTGGTAAAGTAGGATGCTATCCTTGTTGCGATTTACGGTAGTACTTCTGTGGGTTAGAGGATCTAGTTTGAACATGAGGGGTGCTAAGTCGTAACTGTTAACTAGAGTCAAGTCTTCCTAATTCCTAATGCAATTCCAGGATGACTTAGTGAGAATCTATTTCCACCTTGTCTATCCTGGGATTAGAGGTGTTTCATAGAGCTTGTTTCATGGCGTCTTACAAATAAGAGAAGATTGGGGCGTGCGAGACTTGCTCAATAAACTATAACAAGCTTAGTGCCATTTTTACCTTTGGACTATTATTGAATCTGTGATCATATTCAATTAATGAATACTTGATGCTTTTGGTTAGGAGAATTACTTTTTTTATTGATTTTCTCCAATTTATTTTATTTGTTCTATTTGTTTCTTCATTTATCTCAATTACTTTCTGATTCACCTTGTTTATTTTAAACGCAAAGAATTAAGTGAGTTGAAGCCATCTTTATGGGATTCGACCCTTACTTCCACTGCTACAAAATTATAATTCCAATGTGTGGCTTGTAATGAATTAATTTGACGGAATCGACAACCGAATAGAAATCAAGATTATAGCTTAATCATCATTGGTAAGTATTGGAATGCCTCTTCCTCTCTCTTTTCTCTTGATTTTCTTAATGGGTTTGTGATTTGGCATTGATTTTTGATTGATTGGCTTCAATTATGAATGTAACAGTAGTATTCTTAGCTTTTTCATAGTTAGAATGATATGTGACAGTCATATATTCACTCAAATTTATGATTTCTTTTATATTATTTTAAAAAATTGTTTATGCTTTGATTCTATGCACTATATGTAGCACACATCACACTACATATGGCACATATAGCCCTATTTTTCAATACACACGGTGCATGTCATTCTACATGTTATGCACATAATAACCAGAATTTCACTGTTTCCTCTTTTTTCACTCATTTTTTTTAATGCTGATCAAAGTTTTCAGTAGCATTAATGGTTTCATAGTAACCCTAATGATTTGAATTCATTAAACATTGCTTCCACTTGATTAATTTTGGCCTCAAAATTAATTTTCAAGTTAAATGCTTATTTTAATTTTATTTGTGTTGCAATTAGTTTGTTTGGATTTAAATTCGATGTGAATTTCATCTCTAATGGATGTTTAAATGATAGTAGAGTCCTCTGATTCCATTTCTATGATCAATTTATGTTGCTTTTACTATTAAATCAATTAATGTGCTTGATTTTACTAATTAAATATGGTTGTAATTGAGTTTTATTTTTCACTTGACATGATTGAGCTTAATTGGATGTTGATTCATTTTTAAGTAATACCACATGTGATCTTAGAATCTTCTAATTAATTCTTTAATTAATTTTTCCTAAAATTGATTATTTTCCATGTTTTTCATGATCCAACTCATGTTTTTTGTTATGTTTTCATGAGTGTTGCTATCACATTCATTGGATTTTGACAATTGATTCACGCTTTCTTATAGCATTGGATTGGTCAATCATGTCCATTCATGTATTTTGACTCATGTTGCCCGAGGTCATTTTCTCAAGTGGAGGAGATGTTGCTATACATCTCAGATTTTTGTAATAGAATAGTACTCTATTTTATTAAGTTTCCCCATTTACATGTATGATTTAGCCTTATTTCATCATTTTTATTCGTGCTATTATACCTTATTAGGTTAGATTTGCTCACATAAAATTAAAGAAAATTGAAGGAAATAATAAGAGGGAGCAAGTGGCATAAGGATTGCTTCAATCTTTAACTTTTATCAAGAATTACTATATACATATACTTGAATATGAAATGAAAAGGAAAAAAGAAGGAGAAGTTAATATTTAACCACTCATAAGCAAATGAGATATATTTGTTATATTTAGGTTTTCTTTTTCTTTAATAGTCCACCATTCATAAAATTACCACTAAACCTATAAGGTTATCATCTTTAAACATTTCCTAATAATTTCTTTAATAAAATTCCATTTAGTTATTAGATTTTTCATTTTATTATGATGGCTAGAAATATATATTATTAGTTTGATCAACTAGAATGAAGAATAATGTTTTACCTACTTAGTGAAACATGTTATTTTAGAATGATTAATAAATGTCCTACCAATTGGAATCCATTAATAACCTTACAAGGGATATGAGATTTTTTTATCAATGAAATATATGTCATCTACAAATTTATCATTGGTTTTGACTACCTATATCCATTATGCTTTTTCTTGTTCATAATATCTATAAACAATGTAGTTATACATTCGCATAATAGTGACATGCCATCTATGTAATAAACTAACTCTTATATTGAGTATATAAACATGTCACATATATTTAGATAAATGATTGGCTTTTTATTACTACCTCTTAACTATTTATATATATTCATGACAGTTTCATCCATACTCAAAATCCTACTAAAACATATCAATTCTAATGCTTTTAGACTTTAAAATATTATATATCGATCACTAATTAATCTCTTTATCCTAATAACACTAATTTACATTCATCAAATGATAAATACTGAGTATAAAACTTAATGATTCTTAAAACTTGATGATTCTTAAATAAGTGAATATAATGAAAATAATCATTAAATTAGGTATACAACATAATGAGCAACATCAACATATCATTTATAGATAGTAATCATCAAAGTATGTGCAAACTAACATTAATCAATCATCACAACTAGTGTATGAAATAATAATCAAATTATCACAACATGTATAATCATATTTAATATATACGATCTCATTTTTTGCATTGCAAACTTAGTAGTCATGCTTTCATCTTAATGTATTCAAAGCTCTATTTAAAGTGTAATTAACACTACAATATCAATAATATGTTGTAATGTGAGCATGTGATGCAAGCAATACATATCATACTACATTCATCACCATTTCTTTTACCATTACACTTACCTTTACCCCCTTATGTAAGTATATGTTCATACCCTTTGCCCTCACACTCCTAGATATAATCATCATAATTGTCATACATAATCACATCCTGCGTAAGGCATGATTTATCTTATTGAAATCCTTGATAGGGAATCAACACTTTTTATCTCATAATCATTAATATACTAATAAGGAATTAACACCTCATGTCTTATAAACATTTCGTAGGGCATGACCCATCCTACTGTATCTTAATCATCATACTCACTATAATATCTCTCCATACTCCTTCATATGTCATTTTACATGATTTAATTCATGAACAACTTAATAACGACAATATGATACATGATCATAATAATTTTATATTAAATTGAGTTGTATCATCATAACTTACATAAATTAAAAGATTCAATCTGTATATCATTTCATATGTTAATATAACCTAGTAGCAGATGTAATTCCAAAGGATTCAATTTTCTCCTAATCTATGATTGAATCCTATACACAAACCTACTTTTTCTTTATCTTTGTCCATTCATGGTGTTAATTGTCCTTCTTTTATGCCTAAGGAACAAATTATTATTTTGTATGAATAAAATGATTTGCATAGCTTTATTGATTCATAATATATCCTAATATATTATAGTCATTTATACCTTAAAGCATTTAATGTAATTCATATGCTTTACTATTTCTATTTAATATCTATAATATGCCCTTATGGTAATATTAGCTTCCTCATTTCTTAAATATGTGCATTCTTTATACATTTATTCACACACACACACACACACACACATATATATATATATATATTCATGTTCACTTTATTATTTATTTTATTTTATTATTTTAGTTATTTAATTTAGTCCTTTTTTCATTACATGAGTTATGCCTTTATAACATCTCATTACTCTTAGCACTATCATTTAATCAATTAATGGTATGTGATATAGCTCATTATCTTTTACTTATGTTAGTATGTGCCATACACCCACTCATAAATTAGTGGTTTCATTGGATTTTAATATAGGAGACATGTATACATATATAGTTCAAGATATTAACTCATTATAATTATCAATAATTTATATAAGGTTGACAATACATATATTCATCATTTACATCTTGCCAAGTATGAAACGAAGTCTCAAATCTATGTTATAGGCATATTAAGTGCTTAACTCAATAATCTTATTTATATCATATTATACACCCCTTAAACCCCCTATTAAGATAAAATCTCCCACATATTTTTTATTAATTTTATTGGTCATATTCAAATATTTTCATCTCTAAGATTAGCTTGTATTTATGAGTCTTAAATTAAAATTATAAGCTAATGGCATTAGCTTCTTAAATTAATTTGGCTAACCATTATTAGTCAACTAGTTTAAATATTGGTATATGCTTTAGAGCATCATGTAAATTATGTAATATTTATTTATTTTAATAAAAGGTATTACTCATTATTTAGTGTTATATTTCATTATATGTGTATTGATTGGAGCATTAAACTAAATAATGAATTCCATGATATTCAAACAGTGTAAAAGGAATTCATAAAGTATTTTTATGAAATGAGATTTTTTTATATGCAAATGTTCATTATCTAAATCATCCCTGATCATAGTATTAATAAGAATGGATATTATTAATGCAAATAAATCAATAAATGTTATACTTCCTTTAATGGGTGCACTCTCATGGACCATGACATGATATGTCTAAAGTTAACATGTGAATGAATTGTATAGTACTAATTCATTAGATATGATATTGCTAGTGAGATTTCATATGGATAATAATCTATGTCAATGAAGACATATCTCACTCATATCATTAATGCAAGTATCCTTAAAGTCAAAATATTATATTTTGACTCCTTGTCATAATACCTCTTTTAGGGGGTGTTTGTAACTTGGAGGTTGGGTATAGTATGAAGTAGTTGAAGATAGTTGTATATTGATAAAGGATTCACCACCTAGATTTCAAATAAGGGTTATATCTTATCACACCTCTTAC
>CANYBF011063156.1:0-15028 GCA_948192965.1 Dalechampia spathulata
AAAAAAAATCATATTTCTATATTTCTACAATTATTTAAAGTATTTTTTGTATTTTTTCTAAAAAGCCTAACCTAATTTTTAGCACATTTTCACATAAATTAATCTAGCTTAATTTTTTTATTATTTACATAATAATTTTAAAAAATTAATGTAATTATTTCGGTTAATTTGATTAAAAATAAGTATATTTAGGTTATAATCATTGTTTTATTAATCAATTTAGGTTGATTATATATATTAAAATAATTATTTAGATTAATTATGTTAATTAAATAAAAATAATTCAATTATTATTAATAAAAAAATTAATTAGATTAATTAATTATATAATAATAAATATTTAAACATAATTAAACTAATAACTTGTAATTTAGATGAATTTCATTAAAAATGATTAGCTTAATAACGTTGTAAGCATATTAGCATTTTAATCGAAAAAATTTTACTTTTTTATTTTACATGTTTATTTAAGATTTAGTCTCCTTTTCTAAATTTCTAAATTTATTTATTTTACATGTTAATGTTAGTAATCATTGTGAGGTATATCAAAATTAGGTGTTGTAATTGCATTAATCATTATCTAATTAACATTAGTTACATTCATTGAAATCTACTATGCTTTGATTAATAATTTCTAAAATAATATTAAAAGATTGTCAAACTTCAAATAAACATAACAATCAATATCAATATAAATTAATAAATATATAAAACTAGGTCTTAACATGTTTACAAGCTTGAGTTGCTTATGTGGCATATTTAAACAATTTCATGATTATGGCTTTTGGCTTAGATTTTTAGTGCACTAGTCTTCCATATCCCTCTTATGATTTTCATCAATTCATTTTTCAATACATTTCATTTTCTATAATAAATGTCATCAATTAATTACTTATTGAATTATAATATTTGATATTCCTCTTATGTTTATATCTCATTCCTCTTGTATGCCCCATATATGATTTAGTTATTTTTATGCCCTTTAATATGCCATCCTTTCATTTCCTTAAGACTTTTCATTTTCTATAATTAATGTTGTTAATTACTTGAATATTAAATTATAACCTTTCATGTTCTTGTTGTGTTTATGTTTCTTATATATATACATGTGTGTGTGTGTGCACGCGCATAATTGAAATTGTTTATTCATTTTTGAATTACATTTAAACCATTAAATATTTAGTCAATATGTATGATATATTCTTTATTTTCATATCCTAATACAACTAGAGAAGATTGGATTGTTATGTTATAAATATGTAGAATGTGGGAAGCTCTTAAACTAAAAACAATCTTGAACTAATTAGTTTGAATTTGATCTTTATCAATAAGAGTGTAACATATAAAGAAAGTTTGATATAACTTATTCCATTTCATGTAGTTTTTTTAATATATAGTATTTTATTGATATTGTATAGGAAAATATTATACATGCTACTATTTATAAAACTCATGTGAGGAAGTACAAACTAATGTTGATTGAGGGTTGCTTATTTGCTATCAAGAATATAAAGATTGTGCAAAGTTTAGATCATTATCAACCACTATCAAATGAATTAAAAATAATATTCATGTCTTCTACTATTATATGGAAACTTGAAAAAGATGTATTGAAAATTGAAAATGAATTTTAATTTGTTACCCCCAAGTTGATACAAACTCACATAAATGATAATTGAGTTTTAATAAGTACGTCTATAGTTAATTTTAAAATATTTCAGTTGTTAGCATTTATATATTTATTTTTAGCGTGGGATGTACAACAAAGATTGAGCATTTGAAAATTGTTACAATGAGAAAATGAAAAAGAAATATTCAAATACTTAACCTTTAGTAAATATTTAGATATCTCTAATTTTATATTTATAAATCTTGATAATGTTTTCATTATTTTTATATTTTTATTAGTATCGGTGTTATGATACTTAGATTACATGCTCTTACCACATAAAGTGTATATGTGACAAGGTTAGAAATACACTAAACAACGTTATTTATGAATACTTTTTCATTGGCATTTATTCATGTTATTTATAAATATTTTCTCTTTTTTAATTAATCTTATTGATAAATAATTTAATAATTATTAATACATTTATTGTTATTAATTAAAGTTTAATAAGAATTATCTTAGCTCTCTATTTTCTTATATTTAATTGTATTTAATATGATGTATTAAGTAATATTTAATTCAACTCTTTATTTTTTATATTCATTCTCTTAATAAAAACTGAAAAGTTTGAAGTTTTTTTTTTAAAAAATAATGATAATTATAATACAAATATAAAAGTAATATTTTAATTAAAAAATAGTTGTTTCATTTTATAAGATATTCATGCAAAGCATGATATATACACTAGAGTATATGTAAAGTTGGACCTTTACTTGCTTACTTGATATATTTTGAAGCTTTAGTTGCTTATGTGATGTACTTAAAAAATTTCATGATTATGGCTTTTGGTTTAGGTTCTTAGTTCATTAGTCTTCTATATCGCTGTTTTATTATTTTATCCATCCATTTTCTCAAGACTTTTCATTTTCTATAATTAATATTATCAAATAATTAAATATTAAATTATAACATTTGATATTCTTTTTATGTTTATATTTCATTCCTCATCTATATCTCTTATATGATTTAGTTATTTTTTATGCCCTTTAATATTTCATCCTTTTATTTCCTAAATATCTTTCATTATTTTGATAATAATGTGAATATTAAATTATAATCTCTGATATTCTTTTTATGTTTATATTTTTCATATATATATATATATATATAAGTGCATAATAGAAATTATCTGTTTATTTTTAATTACATTTAATTTCGTAGAATATTTAGTCAATACGTATCATATATTCTTTACTTCTATATCTTAATAAGATTAAAGAGGATTGGAGTATTAAGGTGAAAATATGTGAATGTAGCAAGCTCTTAATACTAAGGAATTGATATTTATCAATGAGAAGGTGATGTGTAAAGAAACTTTAATATAATGTATTTAATTTCATGAAGTTTTTTAATGAATAATATTTTATTGATGTGATGGATGTCAAATCAAACAAATTAAAATCTTGTTTCCTTATAATAAATTTATAGTATACAGAAGTAGAGTCGATCCTACAAGGAGTAGAAAATTCCTCGATTCTTTTTGAATGAAAATATTTTGAAAAGAGAAAAAATTAAAAGTGTCATAGAAAATAAATTTGAAAAAAGTTCAATTGATTAAATTCTCTGAACCAAAAGTGAACCTTTGTTCTTTTTAATCGCATGATCATTGATTCAAAAAAATAATTCTTAATGATTTTACTAAACTAGTTCTAGTTATGGAAGAAGTTTCTCACTAATCAATCCCTTTATAATGATAAAATAGTCAAGAGGGAGCTCTATGACCACTTTTAATTACTGAATAAACACGTGGAAAATGTCTCTCATAAGTCAATCCAACAGCCAAAATGCTTATATTGTTCAAGTTAGATCATTGAAATCCATAAAAAAAAATTAAAACTCATATTGAGAATTGATCAGTTGTCGATACCATCAAATTAATTCCTTACTACCCATATGTAGGAATTATGATCTTATAGCAGTGAAAGTAAGGGTCAATCCTACAAAGATGATTTAACCCCTTAATTCTTTGCATTGGAAATAAATAAAAGGGATTTTGGAAAGTAATAAAGAAAAAGAAGAAACTAGTTTAGCAAAATAAAATAAAGGAAATTTAATAATGAGAAATTCTCTCAACTGAAAGCTTCAAGTATTCATTAACCAACTATGATCATCGATTCATTTATAGTCTAATGATAATATGGCACTAAGCCGGTTATAATTTACCGACAAAGTCTCATATGCCTTAATCCTTCTTTAGTTTGTAAGATGCCATGAATAAGCTCTATGAAAATGCCTTTAACTCTGGGATAGACATGGTGGAATAAGATTCTAAGTCTTCCCAAAATTGCATTAGGAATTAGAAGGACCCCACTCTAGTTAATAGTCGTAACCCATCATCCCTCGTGTTTAACTCACTTAGCAATTTACGAAACTTAGAGTCATGCAACATGCCTTATTTACATACATTAAGAACAAAAATAGCTTTTCAAAATTCAGAGTTAAAAAGAATAGGGCTTTTGCCATTAGAATTAAGATCGTTTAGATCTCATATAGTCTTTAATGAATAAACTTAAATCACTTCTGATTAAGAAGAGAAAAGCGCCTAACCATGCCTCATTGGCAAATGAAAATAAAAATAGATGAAAAGAAAATAAAGACTTGAATTAAATAAAAAGTAAACAAAACAATTAATTTTTCTAAAGGAAAATCGAATCCTAGTCTGAAACTAAACTTAAACTCCTTTCTCCATAGGAATATGTTCCTATTTATAGGAAAAAAATAAAACTAATAAACTAATAAAAATAAAGAGATAAATATTATGCCTAATCTTCGATTACAAGAGTTTCAATCCTTTCCAAACTCTTCCACGTTCAGATCTTTAAAAATGGGACACATCATGTTATTTTGGTCCAGCATATGCCGACAAGCCTTATCCTGAGCCTCCAATCCAAATATGCTATAAAGTCTCCCTTTTAAGCATATTTCTTTAAAACTCCTCGTTTTAACCTTCAAAGTATAAAACATAGACAAGTCAACTATTCTAGTAACTTTACTATGCTATAATGAGCTATTTATGGGTATAAAATAGGGCATTTTAGTGCTCAATCAAGAATAATAATTCCTTAATTTACCACTTATTATAAGTTAGAAAAATAACTCTAACTCTAGCAACTTGTATGGTAGTTTATAATTCAAGTATATATGTAACTAGCTCATTTTACACACACATAAATAGTAAAATATTTTAAGAAATCAAACTTATTTAGGTCTCACATGGCATAAACAAGGAAACAATCCTCATTAGATTAAAAAAAAGTCTATCTTACATCATTAAATTGAACATGAAATAAAAGAAAACTGATCTCTTTATAAAGGAAACAATCCTCCCTTCTGTAAAGATCTCAAAAAATTAAAATAAAATAAATAAGTAATAAATAATTTCTAAGTTAATAATTCTATCCCCCTAAATAACTTCAGATTTGATCCCTAAACCAAAAATATGAATTTTGAAGTAATTAATCCCTAAAGTCTCATAAGTCTCTAATCTGCCAAAGTTTATTCATTTTATGCCTATAGTCTAAGGTCATAAGCGCTTAATTCTTCAAAAATCTACTATAATCATGGGTTTTGATCTAATTTCTCATCTTCAGTCTCTAAAACCTACAAAATAAACCCAAATATTAACATAAAAGTGCATAAAACATGTCTCAATATGATGTTATATAGGAAAATCTTATGCATGCTGCTATTGATCGAGTGTCAAAACTATCAAATTAAATCCTACTTCCCCCAATGTAGATATTTAATAATTTTGCAATAGTGGAAGAAGGGTAGATCCCACAAGGATGGAATGATCCTTTGATTCTTTGCAAATAAAAATAAAATAAAATAATTTTTGGAATAGTCAGAGAAAAATAAATTAATAAAATGAATTTGGATTTTGGAAAATATCAATTAAGAGAAACTTCCCAATCGCAAGCCACAATTAATTATTACTAGATCATGATTATTGATGCAATAATAATCCAATGGTAAAACCACTAAACCGATTATAGAACACTGAGAAAGCCTTGCATGAACCAATTCTTCCTTATTTTTAAGATGACCAGGAAGCAGCTCTACAATCACCTCTAATTTTTGAATAGACATGGTGGAATCAACTTCACACACAGTCTTCTAAAAATCACATTAAGGATTAGAAGAATCCGATTTTAGTTAACACTTAAGAACCAGCTCTGGCATGTTCAAACTAGATCATCTAAATCATAAAGAAATTCAAAAGCCTTTAACCTCAATTAACACTTTGATTACTACTTTAGCGAGTCGAGTGATATTTATGGATCAAATAACTCACTTAGCAGTATGTATAAAATAAAACCATGCAAAGGGCCCTTTTTGACACATCCCTAAGAAATACAATGGTTCATCGATTTACATAATTAAAATGAATAATTATTTACCATTGAAATCAGGAACAATTTGATCTCACATTATCTTCAATAATTTAATTGTGTTGTTCTTGATTGGGAAATAAAAATGCCTAGGCAAGCATCATAGGCGGCAAACATAAAATAAAATAAATAAAGAATAAAAATAAATTAAAGAGAATGAAACAAGAATAATTTAATTCATAATATTTCACACTACCTATAATAGGAACAAGTCTCTTATTTATAGGAGTGAAATAAACTAAATGAAT
Organism: Dalechampia spathulata; assembly: GCA_948192965.1. Taxonomy (NCBI): domain Eukaryota; kingdom Viridiplantae; phylum Streptophyta; class Magnoliopsida; order Malpighiales; family Euphorbiaceae; genus Dalechampia; species Dalechampia spathulata. The sequence goes on from CANYBF011063156.1 coordinate 6,312, forward strand.
AAATAAAATAATTATCAATCATTATCTTTAGATAGAATCTTCTAAATCTAATCTTATCTAATCCCGAATTTAAAAATGGAAAATCAGATCCGTCAGGTCCTTATGCTCCCTCTTATGCCCATAAGCCTTGATCTTACGGCCTGTATTCTGCCTTTGATTCCAAAACGTGGTAAAAACACCATATTAGCTTCCTTTTTACTTTTTTTTCCCTATTTTTACTTGTAAAATACAGAAATATAACCAACTCAACTGTTTTAGCCATTTTCTTAATCTAAAATAGACCATTTTATACATGAAAAATATGCATTTTAATGCTCGATCAACTATTCAAAAAATCATATGATAAAGTACAAACCAATGTTCATTAAGGTTGTTTATTTATTATCAAGAATCTAAAGATTATATAATGTTCAAACTACTATCAACCGTAATCAAATGAATTAAAAATAATACTTTTATCTTCTATTATTGTATAAAAATTTGAAGAAGGGGTATTGGAAATTGAAAAAAATATATATTTGAATTCATTATCTTTGATTTGGTATAAACTTACATCAATAACAATAAAGTTTTATCATATATGTCTATAGTTAAATTTTAAAATATTTCAATTTTTAGCATTTATATATTTCTTTGGTGTAATTGTTATTGGATACATTTCAAAGATTGAGCATTTGGAAATTAGTGGAATGGAAAAATGAAAAAAAAAAGATATTTGAATACTTTACCCTTAGTAAGTATTTAGATATCTTTAATTTTATATCTATAAATCTTGATAATGTTTCCATCACTTTTATATTTGTATTAGTAATGATTAACTTGAATTAATTTACAATGCAATTTCTTCTAAAACTAAACTATATAATGATGTTGGAGAAAAATCTTATATGAGTTTATTTGAAAGTAACAATGGGTCTTTTATTATTATAATCACTTCTGCGATAATCAAAAATTTTAAAGGGTTTTAATTTTTATTTTTCTTTAATTTTAATTCAAATGTATTATAGAAAAAGTGACATTTTCTATATGCAACACTAGCAAGATATATGTAAATCTAAAAATTAAAGATGTAACTTCATTGATTGAAAGATATTTTGGATTTTACTACCTTATAAAAGTCAAAAAGCGAATTTATGCATTAAAATAACTTATAATTTTTATATATAGGTTTTCATATATGAAGTCTTATGTAAAATCTATAGAAAGTAATCTAGCTCAAGGATTTCCAATACAAGAACAAAGATTTAATACTAGAATGAGCATAAAAGAAATTTTAGAAACATATTGGAATGAGATATATATACGATTGTTTTATTTGAAAAATATGATACAATTTTATAATTTTTAAATTTAATGTTTAAAATTAAGAGGTGAAATATCTATACAGGGCCACATAATCATTGTGAAACCCATTATAAAAATGATTGATGATTTATATGGATGATGTGACAATTCTTGCAATATATATAACAAGAAAGTTGTTTATGTGGGCAGTAGTTACATATGTGATACTTGCAACAAAAAATATAAATATCCTTTAGTGAGGTAAGTTACTAAATTTGATGGTTTAATGGTATTTTATTATATTTTTTAATTTTAATAATATGAATAATATTTTGATGTACTATCTTATTATAGGTATAAAATACATTTGAAGGTTGAAGATGAGAATGCAAATTCTATATTTATTTTGAGTAATGGAAGTAGAGAAACTACTAGATATATCAAAAATAATTGATCACAAATATAATACGTAATGATTTTTATTAGTTCCATGATCTATGCATACATTTAGATTAAATCATTTAATTATCAAATCATGCATTTTCAAAAAAAATATATTGCACAATTTTACATATTTTCATCCAACAAAAAAATTAAACATTTAATTTAAACTTTAAAAATAAAATTATATGCAAAAACTAACATAGATTAGTATTTTTCTTCCTTTAATTTATTCAATATATTTCCCAATAATTTCAAAAATCAGCTTCTTCACATTTAATAATATTAAACATTTAAAAAATAAAGACTTTAAAATCAACAGTAAATGTAACTATTAATGGAAAATAGTATTTTATTTTCTAATTTTATTATATATTCTTCTACATAATTCAATAAGATAAAAGATGCACATAAAATCATATTATGCAAAAAAAAAAAAGCTTAAAACAACCTTAAATACAGAAATTAAACAATATTCCAACTTCTTTCATTACTTCATCAAATAATATTCTCTTGATATCAAAACAAAATTAACCATCAAAATTTTAAAAGTTAATTAAATGCAAACATTAATCAAAATAAAAATTCTTCCTTCTTTATTTTATTAAATAAATGTGAAATAATAAAAATATGCATAATTGAAATTATAGAAATTATTACGACATGCATTTAGAAAAAACAAAAATTACATATATATGATCAAAAATAAAACATTTCACCTAGATCTATCCACTAGTATATATATGTAAAGTTGGATCTTGACATGCTTACTTGACATGTGTTTTAGGCTTTAGTTGTTTATGTTATACACTTAACTAATTTTATGAACAATTTTATGATTATGATTTTTTACTTCAATTTTTAGTTCATTAGACCTCTATATCTCTCTTTTCTATTTCATCAATTTATTTTCTTAGGAACTTTTGTTTTCTATAATCAATGTTAACAATTAATTAAATATTAAATTGTAACCTTTGATATTTCTCTTATGTTTATATTGTCATCCCTCCTCTATATCCCTCATATGATTTAATTATTTGTATGCCTTATAATATTTCATCTTTTCATTTTTTGAAAACTTTTCATATGTTATAATCAATGTTGTTAATTACTTGAATATTAAATTGTAACCTTTTAATATTCTTCATATGTTTATGTTTTGACTATATATACAAGTGTAACACAAATTTCTTTCAGAATTCATTACATTTTAATTCATTTAATATCTATTCAATACATATGATATAATTCTTATTGTTAGATCTTAATACAAATAAAGAGAATTAGACTATTAAGATAATAATATGTGATATATGGGAAGCTTCTAATATGAAATACAATCTTCAATTAATTAGTTTGAAATTGATTCTTATTAATAAAAAGGTAAAGTGTAAAGAAAGTTTGATATATGTTATTTTATTTTCACTGCAATTCTTTTATGTATGAATAATATTTTGTTTATATGATATAGAAAAATTTGATGCATGCTATTATTTAAAAAATTCATGTGATGAAGTACATACTAGTGTTAATTAGGAAATATTTATTTTCTATCAAAAAGTTAAGTGTTGTTCAAAGTTTGAATTATCATCAATCATCATCAAATGAATTAAAGATCATATCTCTATGTTCAATTTCATTTGTAAAATTGACGAATAAACATTGAAAGTTGAAAAAATAAATAGATTTCAATTTATTATCCTAATTTGGTGGAAATTAATATTAATGACAATAGAGTTTTATTAGGCATGTTTATAGTTAGATTTTTTTATATTGATAGTTTTAGCATCTACATATATTCCTTTTGATGCATATATCATTGATTGCATAACAAAAATTGATCATTTGGTAACTATTGGAATGAGTAAGCAAAAAAAAAAGATATTGAAATGCTTATCAATTAATAAGTATTTAGATTTTTAAAATTTTTTATTCATAAGTTTCTATGATGTTTCCATTAGTATTGATTTTTTTATTATTTAATTTAATAAATAATTATGTCTTCCTAATATATTAAAAAATTTAACTATAAGATGAATATATGTTAATTTTATAGTATTTATGCAGATAAAAAAATAATCTTAATTAGAAAAAATAAATTTATCTTTAACATTTTACATATTTGTTGTTGCTATTATTTGATAGTAATTTTTTTATTTCTTAATTTTTTTAAATTAATTTTTTCATCATAGAATTAAGAATTTGAATGAAGTGCAATCAAAAATAATTATAAAGGTTGTTGATATGAAGATTTGAAAATAGAACAATCCTATTAAATATATGAAGAAAGTTAAGAAGATCCTTTAAAAAATATCGATTAACTCATTGGAAATTTAATCTAGAATTAATACTTATTAAAAATAAAATATTTTTATTTTCTTAATAATTATTATAAAATAAATTACATCAATATAAAAGTATGATTAATTATAATTAATTAACCTTTCATATTCTTTTTATAATGATGCTATGACTAAATATATGGATGAAATATAAAATTTAATATCTCACATTTTACTTTATTATATACTTTTATATTTTTATTATATGTGTATTATATATTCTTTACATTTCACATGTAAAAACTTAAAATAAAAAAAGTAATTTTAAATAGTATTGGAACCTAGATAAGTGTTTTTTAAATAATAGTATATATTAAGATATAAACTCTAAAGATAGGATGAAGGAATAACCCATTATTCTAGTTGGACAAATTTCCTATAATGAAAACCAAACAATTGAACATTTATTACTTTTTTGCAATTTCTCGGAAACTACCAAGTTCGCATCTCCCGGTTGGGGAGAATATGAACCAAATTGGTTGATGTGGCTTGAACTGCTGCATAAGCGTCGACAAAACATAAATATAAAGAATCCTCTTCGTGGAGAAATCGTATCAAATTTTTAAAGCTGAATTTTGACGTTGCTTTCATAAGAAATTGAGAAATAATTTAGATCTATTAGACATGAAAATGAATTTAAAAATTGAAAAATTAAAAAAATACATACATATGATGCTTGACTTTGGATAATTGGGAAGTCGTTACTGGAGGTGAGGGGAATGGCATAGAATTGCGTGAGGAAGACAAACTGGGCCTAGAAGAAATCGTAAAAGAATCCAATTCTCCGTCTCCTGATAAATGCCGAGACCGTGGGCGTTGGCGCCGCAATTTACAAAAATCCCTGGTTTTAATTTCTTTTTTGTAGAAATAACAGAATTCAAATATTAATCTATTAAAAAATCATATTTTGAATTTTTAAAATTTCATTTATATTTTATTTCTTCATTTGGCTTTTCATATGATTTAATGATAAATGTTAAAGTTTTTTCAACAAAAAAATTATATTTAATATGTGTTGCAGTTTCAATTTATTTAAGAAATACAACAATGTTCTGAAAACACCATTATTTACTTTTACTTTGATTTTTAATTTGCTCATTATGGATTGTTTCTTTTTTATTTGAACAAGCTATAAGTTTTAATTTTATTTTTTATAATTGATATTATATATACATGATTCAAAGACAAAGTTTTGATAAACATTTTTGTAGTCCTTTCATAAATCATAGGTAAATTATTTATAACAATTTGTTAAACTAATGGAAGCTTTAATATTTCTTATTTCAAATCAATTTTAAGTTTTTTTATTGAACATTTTATAATAAAATAAGTTTGTAAACCTTTTGTAGTTTTTTCATAAATCTTTTGTAATCCTATCTAAACCTTTAATAAATGTTTTATAACACTTTTATAAAATCAGTTATATATCCAATGTTTTTAATTTTAATAAATCATAAAATTTAACTTTAATATTTACTTCACCTCTAAATTCTAACATATTTAATATTATCAAATAATATAAGATAAAAAAAATCATATTTTGAATAATTGAAACACTAATGTAATGATAAATACTTAGGTAATTATTAATACATTATATCATGTATTAATGAATATATTTAAAATGTAATGTATTTTTTGTTACATCTGATTCAAGGCCACATAATATATCCATTATATTAAAAATTACAATGCATCACATTATTTTCCAAACAATGTAATGGAATGTAATAAAAAAAAAATCCATGCCATTGCATTACTTAATTGATTGTATTATATACATGATTATATGGTATATAACCAAATGTGACTAGGCCATGTTTGATGGGATTTAATGAAAAATGTAATGTAATTATGTAATGATACTTACATTACATCTGTAATTACACTATTTGGATAATTAAAGATTTTTTGATATAATATATTCATGAATAACTATATAATCAAATATACTTAAACTAATGTATTATTGATTACATATCAATTTTCATGTTTTCGCCATTACAGGCATTCATTATGACCATATTAAACTCATTTTATTAATAATAATTAATTAATTATTAATATAATCATAAAAATTATATTATATAACATTAAAATTATATTATATTAACTAAAATATGAGATTCCTAATTGGATATCAAAAAATAAAAATAAAATTAAAATATCATGATCTAGATATTATAATTGATATATTAAATATTAAAATCAAAAATTAAAAATTGAAATATTGAAATTAAAAATCTAGAATTCAAGTTCAACAATAACTTCTAATAAGAGATTAAAATTTAATTAAGATTTATGTAATTTAAAATAATATAAAAATTACGCTATATACCATTTATTATAATTATCATCCAAACATTGTAATGGACTAATGATTACATCACATCTTTGATTACATTATAGTTTAATACACCGTACCAAATGTAATCTTAGGTTATATTTAGTAGGATGTAATTAAGTGTGTAATGTAATGATGATTACATTATATTTTTTATTATATTATTTGGATAATTTAAAAAAATTATATAATATATGCATAAAACCTATGCAATAAAATATATTTTATCTAATGTATTATTTAATACATATCAATTTATATATATTTATTATTCTATTTCTTTATTATGATTACATTTTACTCATTTTATTAACAAAAAATTAATTAATCATTTATATAATTATAGAAATAAAAGGTATATAACATTACAAATTAAATCATATTAATTAAAATATGAGATTTATAATTGGACATCAAAATAAAAATAAATATTAAAATATCAAATTTAGAATAATGATCTAAATATCGTGGTTGTCACACCCCAAGCGGCAAGACATGCTCCCTAGTGTAATTACAAATTCCCTAAAATGGGAAATTAATAATTACCCTACAAGGGATGCTTAACTTTTTTTTAAAAGAAGAATTTACATCCTTATTAAGAACAATGCTAGTGGCAACATACATAGATGCACCATTAATGAACATTAACAATTCTGTATATATATATGAGCCATAACATATTACAAACATTCAACCTATGTCATAAACAAAACCTGCTTAACATATATAGCAATAAGCAAACCATACTAAGTTATAACATTTGATCATAAAAACCCGATGGTATCGCTATAATTATACACATTATATATCACAATTTTTTATTACCACAATAACAAGAGAGAAAGTTGCATAAATCTTGAGGCCTTAAAAGTCCATTGTGAAAGTTCAGGTTCTTTCTGTTATGTCCGGCTAAACCTTTGAACTAGTTGCTAACAACATTAACCCCCATGCTCTCTAGTGACATTAGTGTCTATGTTTATCAGATGATATACGCTAAGAAAAATCTCAGTGGTACTAGTAAAAAAAATGATCATAAGCAACAAAATGAGCAAGTAATAACATTGAAATAACCATTCCAGTATAAACAGATCAATTCAAAATTCATCAAGTCCTATATCATATAGCATTCCTTACCAGTGATCTCAGTCGTATAATCATCATACAACCTTAATTAAATGTAGTATGCTTGTAAAACATCCATTTATAACATTTCACACTTATATCCTATCTATTAAAATATATAACATGTGATGGAATATGATATTGAGAATGCAATGATGTATTGCACTCTCCCTTTGATTTTCCTGTATCAATCCCTCTGCCTCTGTAATTATGCATAATCTTGTACTAGGTCCAATGTACTGGTACCTCTAGTTCTCGTAGGAACATATCATATTTATATATGTATAACTCTATGATTTCATACAAGAATCCAACTCTATGATTTCCTGAAGAAATCTAACTATATGACCCAGTTCGTATCAATAACTAGCTCTATTCAACGCTATAACCATCTTATCTTTATACCTCCACATTATCATGTCATGTCATAGTTATGTAGGAATGTCTGAATGTACATGTCATGATGCATAGGTATGCTTTGTATCATGTTATGAACTTTTAATAAGTCATATATCATCTTGTCTTTATGAAAAGTTCCTTAAAAAGACTAATTATTAGTCAAGGAACACTAGCACAAACCTGCTATAGATTTTCCCTTATCCACTCATCTTGGTGACGGATGCAATTCTTCCTCCAAAGCACCTATGACATTGTCAAGCATTCACTTTTAATAAGAATGATCATATAACCACCAAACCTTATGCATCATTGACAACCTAACTACATAAAACATCACTAAAAATATTACATATTCATGCCAAGTCATTTAAGGTAGCTTAAAAGCACAAAAACATGTATTATGCCAAGATACAAGTAACATCCTTAAAATGAGCCTACATGCTGCCCTTACATGAAAATTCAGCCTCCTCAAGCCCCTAACCTTTGTGAATTAACCTCAAATCACATATACAACATCTTAACATCAAAAACAAGCATACCATAACACAACTAAGTAGTCACACACATACATACCCCTAATATGCACTAAAATTGAAAGCTTCAAATAAAGAGCTCTAAGTGGAACTTCATGCAAAATACCACTTTAACACCTCTCAAGCATACCAATCAATCACCAAATCATACATTAAACACCATTCCATCAAAAGCTCATCCCCACAACCATAAATAGTACTCATTCAAGCTTAGGGTAGCAATAAAATAGCATAAAAAATCAAACTATAAGT
>CANYBF011063201.1:0-22066 GCA_948192965.1 Dalechampia spathulata
AACCCAATCTCTGAAGAAATTCGGGCTGCTTTCCCTCAGCAGGAAGGCTCGGGTTTACCTTTTCCCAACTTGTTTTAGTTTCTCAATTGAGTTGACTAGATAAGTCGGGTGGCGACTCCACACCATTTCTTCGACGCGATCTATCTAGGTCCTGTAGTATCTCAGGGATCTATACTTTCGAGAGCAAGCACCACAGCATTTCACGCCAAACAGCGTGCAGCGCTCCCACGTCCGGGATGTGCTACTCTCACATAACCAGAACCAAAACTCCAACCTTCATCCAGTGAACCAAAAGATAAATAACCCATGTTTCCTTCCCAAAACATGAATACTGCCTTGACAGACTCTGAATCTTCTAAATCAAAACTATATGAATTCACAGATGAATCCTCTTTTGATGAATCTCAACATATGGATGTTTTTGAAGTGCTTATGAATACATCAACACCTATTGTTGAAGAAATGGATGATTTAGGTACCACTGGTAATAATCCTAATTCTCCTCGAGGTCCAAATGTTCAATCCACAACCAAGCCCATTGCAGGCCCATGGTTTACTCTAGATGATCTTCCACTAAAAAAATGGCGTTCTTGAATTCTAGAGTTCAATTCTTGGATCGATCTTCAAATGAATCAACCTGGTGCAACTTTACAAGCAGTTCTTACTTAGTTTACAACTTGCTTCATAGGCTCTCTTCGTGAATGGTTCCAGAACCTTTCAATTTATGAAAGGACCAACTTTATTGAAGTCCAGTCTGCAGACATGGCTCTTAATGGTACTCATTTACAGTTCTTGGGTGACTACACATTAATCCACAGACAACGCAAGCAGATCTTCTTTGAAAGAAAATGCTATTCATATCACCTCAAGGATTTAAACTTCCACTGCATAGAAATGTCAAAGATCTATTATAAGATCGGCGGAGTCCATGATCCTAATCTCAAATACACATTCATCAAATCTTTTCTAGATGAAATTCATGATAGCATTTACAATCTCATTCATGAAACTGGCAAAGATGTTTCTCAAATCACTCTTGGTGAAATCTGGCAGTTCATTCACGCTAGTATTTCTAAGCTATGTGCTCAACAGCAATTATTCAGAAAAGTTTCAAAGGGTGATGTTAAACTTTCAAAAGCATGTGACAAGAGATATTTGAAGATTAAATGCAAAGACAAGACATATGATTGCCGGCCCAAGAAGTCCAGACATTTTAGGAAATATAAGGCCCTTCATCCTAAAAGGCAATTCAGGCCCAAGAAGTTCAAATTCTTCAAGAAAAAGACAACTTAGTCCACTAAATCTAAAATGTGTTACATTTGTGGATAGAAAAGGACATTTTGCAAAAGCATGTCGACAGAATCCTAAGAAGACAGCTCAGCTTCTTCAGTAAATTGCAGCAGTCACACCAGCTACAGAACATGATGTTGAGTTTATATATAGTTAAGATGATTAACCTTCTCTAGACACAGTCTTTGCTATTCCTTCTTACTCTTCAAATTCAGACTCTTCTTCCCCTCTCTCTTTAGAATCCGAGTTTAATTTTCCCTCCATTTGCACGATGATTTCATTTCCTCTTCCTTCTCTCAAACAAGAAAGGTTTGACCCTGACTTTCCTCATCTTCTTTCTATTCAAGAATACAAAATACCCTATTGTTCCTCTTCTAAAATAGCTATACTGTCTATTAAGATACCATAAAACATGATGAGATGCTCATAAATAAAAAGAAATAAGTCAATCAAAAAATTATGATAATTAATTGATAATAAAGTAATTAATGATCGATGAAATGATGGTAAGTTATGACATTCATCAAGATTGTACCACTAAACTGACTTAGTTTATGAGTGGCAAACATTGAAGTATACTTTAACTAAGGAAACCAATATGTTATAAAATATCAAGGGTATATTTTTGTTGTCATAAAGTCAACCATCAAGAAGATTGTGCTACTTTAAAACCAAGAAAATATATTAAGGACCAAGGTCTTTAATAGTAAATTAAAGGTGTAAAAGATGTTTGACTTCTAAAATCATGCATATATTGTCACCTACCAAAATTACACCATTAATATAAACCAAGAAAGCAAGAAACCTAACAAAGGTGGACTTAATAAACAAATATGAATTAATAGATGAAACCTAAAAGCATAACAAAAGTCATGCATTAGTTAATTTTAAATTCCATTGCATAATTTGTAGACTATGCTTGGAATCAAGTTAAAACCCAAATGCAACCACATGTATAGTTCTTCATATAAATCTCCATGGAGGGAAGAATTATTTTTATTAGGCTACTTTAAAAACTAATTTTCAGCTACAATAATAGCTATAAGAGTCTAAATGGTGGTAATTTTGACTATGGGGCAAAATACATCTATATAATTAACACCAAAATATTGGGTAAGTCCCCAGGCAACAATTTAGGCTTTATTACAAACTTTAAAGCCAATGTTTGAGTTTGTATAATCATTTATAGCCAATGGTATGCTTATTGGGAGGTAATGGAACAAGGTACAAAGTAGAATTTATTTTCAAGAGCCTGAAATTCATCATACATAGTTTATTGCTAACAATTATATTGAACTGCTTCATGATAGATTTTTAGTTCAATAATAATGGTGATACTAAGAGTAAAAGTTTTATAAGAAGGGGATAAATGATCATAGGAAAGAATAAAAGACAAGCAATGTGGAGTTAAAGGGGCAAAAGAAAAGAAGTTGGTGTAAAGGGAGGCAAGGAGATAATGATGGTAATAATGTAAATAAAAGTGAGCATGATTGGGTTGTGTAGAATGATGGTGTATAGAAAGAGAATTGAAAGAGGAAAGAGATGAAGAAGGAAAAACCTGTAAAGTTATAAAGGATTAGATCAAGTGAAGTAATAAGAGGATCAAAATTGATATGTTGAAAGCAAGACTCTATGGTGGAGACATCTTGAGGAAGAATAATGGAAACTTCAACAAAGGTTGAAGTGTGGAAAAGAAAAATGTACTCTTGAAAATGACATTATAAGATATAAAAAAGCTATGCGTGTGGAGATTGTAAAGATAAAAAAACCTTTGATTCATGTCAAATATCCTAAGAAGATAGGCTTGACAATGTAAAGAGTGAATATATCATGACCATAAGAGGGAGTCATAGCATAAGCTAAACAACCAAACATTTAGAGAAGGGAAAAATTATACAATTTGGAAAATAATGATAGAAAAGATATGGTGTTGTTCAAAATGGGAGTTAGTATATGATGAATAAGGTAAATAACATGAGCAACACAAGAACTTTAAAAAAGCAAAGGTAAACAGGCTTGAAATTAAAGAGCTCTTACCACATTCAAAATATTTTAGTGTTTGTATTCTATTACAGTATTTTGTTGTGATGTATGTGTGCAAGATCTTTGATGGAGAATATCATTGTGTTTATAAAAAGTAATCACATGAAATTCTAGGCCATTATGTATAACTTGTATCATGGTGTATAATTAAGTGAAAGCATAAGTGTAAAACTCTTGAATAAGTTTCCTAGTCTTAGACTTATGCTTCATAAAAACATCGAAGAATATCAACTAATGCTGGGGGTAGAAAAAGGTCCCCATATATCAAAGTGAATGAGTTCAAAAACATTATTAAATGTGAAGTACTTAATGGAAAACTCAATCATTTTTTTTTGTAAAATGATAAGTGTCACACATAAAAGTGTTAAAAACATGAAAGTTTGATATATGTGTTCAAAAGTCAATTCCTTTCTTTTAAAGCAGGGTCATGTTTTCAATGTCATAGATCTAAAATTTTCATGCTTGTTAGATATATTATTTGGCTAAGTCTAAAATTCTATTTTATTATTTATTTTTTCTTTTGATTTATTTTGCACCATCATAATCTTTATTATTGCTTTACATGAGAAATAGATAAAATAACTAGTAAATAAAACTTCAATTATGCTCTAATACAATCATAACATTTGGTTTTGTGTTATTTAAAATTTCATTCATTCACCTTTCCAGAAAATTATTTAATACATATATATCTCCTCTCTTTACATAGTTAAAAATAAGAGAATCCTCTGGTTTCCATTGTAGCTAGCAAGAGATAACTTATAAACCAACTCTTCCAATCTCTTTATGCCACCTATCAGAATTGAAGACTCTTCTAAAAATGAAATTCTTTAATCAATTACATTAACTCCTTAGATATATGATTTAATAAATTTATAAAGACTTCTTAAAAATATCATTAGCTTACCTAGTTGTTGGTATTACACGTTGTGCTCTACATAGGAAATAAATTAGTAAGGTTTAATAGAAGATTAATATACATTTATTCCCTATAAATATACTCTACTCTAATATACATAGACGACACATGCTTAAAGATTTCAAAATAATTCATTCATATATGAATAAAGGTTTATTTTTTGACCTTATTAATCATTATTGTGCATTTTACAATTTCTTCAAAAGTTAAATACTCATATAAATTAAGATTTATTAAAAGTTTAATGTATGTTTCATTAAAGTTTATAATAATAGAATCCTCAATAAACAACATTATATATATATATATATATAAACCAGTAAAGTTAAATGAAGATTTAATATAAGTTTTCTTAAAAATGAAAGATGTCACTTTGATTTATAAATATATTAAAAAGGACATTAAATAACATTTAAAAATCATATAATCCTTCTATGATCCATAAAAGAAAGTTACAAGATTTATAAAGAAACAATAATATGAATCCGAAAAGGTTTTCACAACAATAATAATTAAAAAAATAAAAAAATAAAACCTGCGATTCACTTTATTTGATGTTAATCATTTTTATAACATGTCAATTTCTTATTTTGCACAATAACTTGATTTTTCCCACTATTTTACTCACTAATTCGAAAAAATCAATGGTTATAATAATGATTAGCTGTTGTAGTAGTTATTAGTTGTTGAATACTAATGATTAATGTTTATATGTTTAAATATTAATTTTAAGATAAAATATTTTCAATAATAATAGTATTTATATTAGTGATTTAATACAAAATGTTCAAATATAAATAGAAAAACTAATCTCTAAGAGGATTAATTTTTGTCAATCACTTATGCAACCTTAGAATATTATATTATTTAAAAATTTATCAAAAAAACATAATTTAAAGAAATAATATATTGATTAAATCAAAATACTAAACCCTACTTGAAATACTATTACCAAACAAGCCTAAATGTTCACATTCTGTTCATCTCATTTTTTCTTTATCCAATTTTTTATTTTTATCTTTTCAACTAAATCCTAATTTTTAACGAAAGAGTATATGATAAAAAAAGTAGTGATAAATCAATGATCATTTTTGAACTTGTAGCCATTTTTAAGATAAAAAAGTTTTAATTTCTCTCATTTAGTCATTTTGGGTAACTTTGTTAAGTTACTCTGTCTTTCAATATTTGCATGGACAACCATAATCCTCGTCTAATTTATTATGCTTTGGTAATACGCGAGTCTTCCTTCTAATTTTTCAATTCCCATACTATTATCATGAAATTTCCTTTAAATTCCAAGAAACTTTCCGAATGATGTAGCTTTGCAAAAATAACAAATACTTGAGAAATAAAAATGGAAAAACATTAAACTTGTAAATAAAAACTAAAAAATGTTATAGTTTTATAAATGGTATAAAACTGCATCATTATTTATATATAAAATATAAAGGTTAAATAATGATTCCAAAAAATTAGAAAAAAACAACTACGATGATATCATCTTGTAATTTTTTTCCATGAACCAAAAGAGAGAAAGTATTGAATTGGAAACGAAATTAAAAACCAAAACAAACCAAGTTATGTTTTTTTGCTGGATTATACAAAAAAAAACTTTTTATTTCAACAGAAAGTGCTTTTTTTTTTCTAAACTAACTACTGATGATTAGTGAGTAGTGTCTTATTTGGAGCAAAACATATCCACAAGGTATAATGTATGCCATGTCATATGTCATATGATCATTAGTAATTATGGTTCGATGATCAAGAAATTGAAAGAAGGAAGGATCAAATCAAATTATTTATGATTAGTTAGTTTAGTTCAATTTTTATAAATTCATTTAAGCCCTTATCTTTCATATTTATTGCACACTTTCTTGCACTAAATATTATTTTAAATTAATTTATGTAAATTATTGTAAATTTATAAATAAATAAACAAAAGTAGATAGGGGTTAATGTGGAGTGGCTATAAGCTGATTTCTTAACGGTCTCTCCATTTGTCTTCCCATGTTCTCCGATACAACTGCCGCCAAAATCTCTGCTTTGGTAACAAATCATAAAAATGCATAAAAATGCCATTTTCTTTTTCCATTTTTTCAACATCTCAAAATCGAGAACGAAAAAAAAAATGAAATTAATACAAAATTCATGCATAATCCTCCGAACCCAGAAATTGGTTTCATTCGCAGAATTAAATCTGTATTTCGGATAATACATTCATTCATTTCTTCGCTATTTTTCGACAAGAATTCATTTCCAAAAATTAAGTAAATAAATAACAGCTTCACAGGCAGAGATATGATCACCACCAACATAGAAACTATCAAAGCTGCTAGCCCTCCAAATACTCCTGAAAATTCTGTCAAAGGTGAGAAGAAAAAGAAGGTATATTGATATTGTTCGCTTTTGTTATTCAATTATTTTCTAGTAATTTTCTTGTTTCTTGTTCATGAAGATAATCTTTGTTTGCTTTCTCTAATGTTTCTTGATCCAAGAAAATGAATTTATGATGAAAATATGTTTCTTTTTTTTGTTTTCTTCTGTACGTATGAATATTTGATGGTGCGTTGCAGTCTATCATTCCAAAGATTTTCAGTTCTAAGCGAAGTGCAAAAGCAGGACCCAACGATAATTCTTTAGCATCAGATCGAGAAGATGTTTTTCTTGGTATTCTTTCATTTAAATTAAGAATAAGAATATTATTTTGCAAATATGTTTATTTATTCTTGTTTTTGAGTCGGAATTGGATTTGGTTGGTAGAGTTTGAAAAGAAGATATCAGCAAGGAGACGAGCATTCGCAGATTCATCTCCAGTGATAAAGAAAAGCTTCTCAGGTATCTAATCAATTATTAGCGGTGCACTAATTCCATTAGTTCAATTCTATGATATGTTACAATCTAACATAGAGGTTGGGGGTCAGTTCGTTTGTTTAGTGGAGCACTATTTATGTTTTTCTCTTGTAGATTAATATGAATTTCAATCGGATATGTAGATTATATTTTGGAGTTCATTAACATGCAATGAGCTCAAGCCACGAACGCAATTCAACAAGTACAAGTTCACCTTATCCAGCTTGCAGAATCTTGGTAGATAAACTAACATTATCGATATATGTTTCAGAACTAGACAGAGGACAGAATATCTAATGGTGGACAAGACAAATTTTCATGTTTTACATTGACTTGTTGCAAATAGTCCTTGATATGAAAATTATGATTGAATTAGATATATTTTTGTAAGATAATATATATAATAGTAAATGTTAGAAGGTTCGAAGTTTAAGGATGAATTATATATTCCGTCAAAATAAATAACTTGATTTTTAATTGATGGATTCGATTAAAAGTCAATCATGATGTTACTTTCTTTCTTATGTACTTGCAGACAGAAAGACTAGTCCAGCAATTGAAGGACTGAACCTATGTAACTTTGAGCAATCAATGGCACCAGATACAGAAATTAAAGAATTTAGGCATAATTTCTTCTTTGTAGTTTCATGGTTGAATTCTCAGCATTTCGTTTTGTTTTCTTTTATTTGTATCATGTTCCTGACAGCAGAAACATTACCATATGAGTTGGGTTGCAGGATTTTCGCAGGAACCTGGAATGTGGGAGGAAGAACACCCAACTCTGCCCTCAACCTTGAAGATTTCTTGCAAGTGGAAGGCTGTGCAGATTTATATGTTTGCGGGTAATAATATAGCTCTGCAAATTTCGTCATTTAATCATTTACCAAGCCGCCTAATACGTGTTCAAGTTGAATTATTTCCAAATTTATTTGCTGTTTTGTTGATTTTCCTGTTATATGTTTCAAGTTGATACGGGAACAGTTTGGTCTTAAGCTTGATGCTCTTCAGGTTTCAGGAAATTGTTCCACTGAGTGCTGGAAATGTACTAGTGAGTGAAGACAATGAACCTGCTGCTAAATGGTTAGCCCTGATAAACCACGCCCTTAACAGGCCCCGACCTGAAATGGATTCAACAACCAACTCTGGCCTCCTTGTAAACAACAATAGCAAAGACTCAAAGCCTCACAATTTCTTTAACAAAACTTCTCTCAAAGTCCTTAGCAAAAGTTTAAAGGTTGAAGGAAGTCTTACCAAGGTCTGCAATTGTCCTGTTGAGTCCCCATCTCGAGAGAGACACAGATTAAGAAAACTCAATGACTCGATTTACAAATTAGATCCTCAAAACTCTCAACTTCAGGAAAACTCCTCCGATGGCTACCCTTACACGGCCGATATTCCTACCTTGCCTTGCGCACCTACGCAAATGTCGTACAGCCTGGTAGCAAGGAAGCAGATGGTTGGTATTTTCTTGTCAGTTTGGGCTAGAAAGGAGTTAGTGCCTCACATTGGCCATCTCAGAGTCTCTTCCGTAGGAAGAGGAATCATGGGTCGCCTTGGAAACAAAGTAAGTTGACATTCTGAATTTTTTTTTTCCAGATTGGAGTGTGGAAGCTAGTTCCTGTCAATTATGTAAAAAACCTGCAAAAAGAATTAGCTCGTTTTACAAATTCATGACAATAAAAGGTGAAATCTGAATGTTACTGCAGGGATGTATATCAATAAGCATAACATTACATAGAACGAGCTTTTGCTTTGTGTGCTGTCATTTGGCTTCAGGGGAGAAGGAAGGAGATGAACTAAAAAGAAATGCTGACGTAGCTGAGATCATTAAAAGCACCCAATTCACCAAGATTTGTAAGAACACAAATCCTCGAGGCCCAGAAAGAATAATCGATCATGAGTATGTTAAATTTTTCGTTTTAGATTTCATGACCTGGAAGATATAATTCTGCAGCCGTATCTGATCTTTGACTTTCGTTGTTTCTCATTTTAATATTGTAGTCGGATAATTTGGCTTGGAGATTTAAATTATCGGGTGTCTTTAAGCTACGACGAAACAAGAGTTCTGTTGGAGGATAATAACTGGGATACACTGCTAGAGAAGGATCAGGTATGAAACAATTTCATTATGAAGAAATAAGATTGAAATTCGTTTTTGCTACTTCAACAAGTGATTCAGTTTTTCATAATATTTTTGACGTCATGATGACAACAGTTGAATATGGAAAGAGAAGCTGGGAGAGTATTCCATGGATTTACTGAAGGAAGGATCTTATTCGCTCCCACTTACAAATATTCTCATAATTCAGATTCTTATGCTGGAGAAACCGTTAAATCCAGGAAGAAACGACGAACCCCTGCTTGGTATGTCTGTACTTCTGATTCATATATGCGAACATCCCCTACTTGTAAAAGCTTCTACTTCTACTTTACAGAGTCATTACAAAATAAAGGTGGAAATTTGGAACAGGTGCGATAGGATATTATGGAGAGGAAAAGGAATAGAGCAGTTATCATATATAAGAGGAGAATCGAGATTTTCAGATCATAGGCCAGTTTGTGCAGTGTTTGCGGTTGAAGTGGAATCCAGGAACCGAAATAACAGCAGATTCAGAAAGGGTTACTCTTGCGCTGCTCAAAGGATGGAGTATGACGATTGCATTCCTCAACGTCATAGCTTTTATGGCCTTTAATCTTCGTAATAGCTTCCTTTTTCTCATTTTTTTTTAATTTTCTTTTTTCGTTTTTTTCCCTCTTCTGGAGGTAGAAGGTATATGCATCTTGTACTATTTCCTTTTTCCACATGAAATCATCCTTTTTGCTTGTTTTCTGTTTCCTCCAGCGATTGCCAATTATTTTGTTTTGAGCTTTGATTGCTAATTTCGATTGTGGATTTTGAAATTTTCTCCTTTTGTCGACTCTAGAATGTATGTCTTGTTGGAAAATTATTTGGACACGTTTCACTAATGAAACTTGCCATAACTTAGAGCATTTTTCTTTTGAATCTCAATTATTTAGTAAAAAAATGTGGCCTTAGAGTTTCAAATCTCAAGGACCTGTCAAAAATGGAAATGGGTCGGATTCAAATCTAGTTGCCATTTCTGATCTAGAATTTCAACAGTGACATTTAAGTCTTAGTTCTATACCAATTGATTGAAAATTACATGTTAGAATCAAAATAGTTTCCACCTTCCTAAATTGCATAAAATCAAATTTATTTACGATTTTTAGTGATTTTTCCCTAGAATTCCATATTTTAATAATGATATTTTTTTAAGAATTAATTAGATTATATTCAAGTTATTTTAAGAATTTTGTTTATATTGATCAAAGTTGCTTTGATTCTTTGTGTGGCAGTTAAGATTAGAATTATGATGTGTGTGAATAATCTTATTGTTTTAGCCTTTTTTTTTTTTTTACCTTAAGCGAAAGGACCTAATCATTTTAATATATTTTTAGGTTTGTAGTTTTATGTTTTTGCAACTACAAATCAACCTTTGATTTTCTTGATGCAAAATGAGAAAGTTCCTACCTTGTATTAGATTCATATGAAAATAATCTAATGGACATATTGCTGATTTGGTTCAGTAACAAATTCATGATTTTGTACAATTAATGATTTAAAGTGATCAAATAATTAATTAAGCAAATTGGGAAGTTAATGTCACTGATTTCTTAGTTTTGTGCATGACTTCCTATTACGTTATATGTTGTTATTTTTCATTCTGGAAAAGTTTCTTATATTGGATTTCACTTTTTAAAAGAGTTTTAAAAATATCACGACATATATGGAATTTATTTTAATTGAATTGAAATGGAAGTTCTCCTCTTGAAATTTGAATAAAAATTTTTTGAAATAAATTATAATTTAACTTGAAATGTATTATTGTATTAGAATATGCATTTAACAATATATAATATTATGGATAGGGCCTTCATTATGATCCAGTGTGAATCTTATAATAAATGATGGAAGGGGTCCACTTGGAATAAAGAGCATACTTCTTGAGGGACTCCCTTACGAAATGATATGGACTCGTCTAATATCACACTCCAAGTGGTCAGACATGCTCCCGTAGTGTAATTATAGAACTCATAAGTTAGGAAATTAATAATTACTTTATAAGGGATGCTTAATTTTTTCTAAAACTTATTTTTATCTTTTGAGCTATGACAATGTTAAACATGTTTAGGTGCACCGGTTATAAGCATTAACAATCCTGTATACATGCGTCACAACATATCATAATCATTTAACTTATGTCATAAGTGAAATATGCTGTATACAAAAACCATATAGTAAAACTATACACAATGATATCATTCGATCTCAAAAGCCCTCAGTGATATCGTGATAATTACATATGTCATATAATACAATTGTTTTACTATCAAAATAAACACAAGCGAAAGTTACATAAATCCCGAGGTATAGGAGTTCATCATGAAAGTCTAGGTTCTTTACCACAGTGTCCAGTTAAACCTCTGGACCTATTGTTGACACCACTAACTCCTGTGCTCTCCTGTAGCACTAGTACATGTGTTCATCAAATGATAAACGCTAAGAAAATCCCAATGGAATTAGTAAAAATGATTACAAGCAATATAATGAGCAATTAATATTATAGAAACAACCATTTCAGCATAAATATATCATTTTAGTATTTTATTATATCCTATATAAACATAGCCAGACAATTAAGTAACCATTGTCACTCGTATCCAATATCACTCTTTACTTGTGAACTTTATCATATAAACATCATATATTCACAATTAAGTATAGTATGACTTTAAAACATCCACTTTAATTCCATTTATAAAACATGTGACATGTGATGGAATATGCTATTGAGAATGCAATGATAAATTACACCCTCCCTCTATTTTTCTTGTATCAATTCCTTTGCCTTTATGATTATTCACAATCCCGTACTAGGTCCATTATACCGGTACCTCTAGTTCTCGTAGGAACATATCATATATATATATATATGTATAACTCTGTAACTCTATATAAGAATCCAACTTTATGATTTTCTGAGGAAATCTAATTATGTGACCCAATACGTATCAATAATAAATTCTATTCAAGCTTTATAACCATCTCTTCCTTATACCTCCTCATTATCATGTCATGTCATGCTTATGTAAGAATGCATGAATGTACATGATATGATGTGTATGTATGCATTATGCTGTGCTATGAACATTTAATAAGTCATACATCATCATACTTTTATGAAAAGTTCCTTTAAAAGACCAATTACTTATCATGGATTACTAGCATAAACTTGCTACCGCTTTGCCCTTATCAATAGCTTATGGAGAAGTATGAGTCTTGTGAATTAAACCTATAGCATTTCCAATTTACATTCATTTGGTAAAGTCATTCACATATTGTACTTGACTTATCATCTTTAAGTATCCATAATCATTCATGACATGTAATCATCATTCAACTTTGGTTCATAATGAGCATATAAGCATTATATCATCTCATAGCATTTCATGCTTTACATTTAGGGGTTATGCATGCCTTTTAGCTAACTTAAGTCTTTGAACCATAATACCATGCATTAAGAGTGTTTATGCATCATTGACTTCCATTTGCATATATGGTTAGCTATTATCTCTATACACACCATTACACACCTTTGCATTCAAGTACAAGTGCATGTATAAGTCATATATATGCATATTGGTATGTAAATCAAGTATTTAGAACATGTAAACATACATAATACTTATCATGATCATGTGTGAACATATAACATTAACTTTACCTCATGTCTCTAAATGCATATTCTTGTGTATTATGAAAAATTATAAGGCATAGGTGTATATATCATTGATTTTAAGAGCCTAAAATGTCCATTCATGAAGGTGCCAAAACATACAAGTTATGTTATTATTCATTTGATATGTTTTACTATTCATTTAGTCATTTTTATTGCATGTTTCCTTTCTCTTTTCACTTAGTATGCATAGGCCATTATGTACCCCTAATGACCATCTTATGAATCATGAATGACACACACCTTTGGTCCATTATCTTATGCACATCTCAAGGTATTAAACCATGCAAACAAAGTACCAAAACTTACATATTTATGGCATACAATTCAAACTTGCTAAAACTAAAAAATGCAAATACCATTTTTGTATGTACTTGGACTAATTGAGTTTTTAAGTTATCTTCTTGACCTTTAACATATACAAGCCATATTCCATTAGAAACTAGACTCATTAAGGTTTAATTCAAGCTATAGCATGTAAACTATTTCATCCATTAAGGCCTCCAAACATCAAAAGGTCATATGCCTTAAAAGAGCTTGCTAAAATGCACTAAAATCATTTTTAGCATACCACAAACTTGCATAATTTTTACCCCTGTCATTACTTGGTCATATGGTCACTTTTAATGCATGAACATGTTATCCTAAGTCCTATCTAAAAATAATATATCTAAATTTGTAATCATATATTCACATCTCTCATAATACACTATGTTACATAGCTTGCATATTAAGGTGCACAAGTTGCCTTATTAGTGTCTTCATGTATACCTTAACCATTTGAATTCCAAACCACATTAAGATCATACCATAATAAATCCAAGAATACATATACATGTTACACATAAACTCAGGTCCAATTGGTCAACCTACAAGACACATATCCACACTTAAAGGCCAAGTACACATAATATACATAATGTACATGCTTTGCTGCTCACTAATGAACCTTTTGGAATTTTCATGCCATAACTCACCTTTACATGCAACCAAACCTCATTTTCAATATCTAAACACATTATTCAATCATGTTTTCATACAAACTCAAGTTACCAACACATATAATCATATTTCCATCAACATTTAAGCATACCAAACCTTAGAAACACCATTAATCATCATTTATACACTTTAAACAATAATTAGAGTGACTGATTCAAGTGATAGAAGTAAGGGTTTAACATAAATTTCACACACTAAAATAGAAACTCATTGGGTTATGCATAACATTAAATTCAACAACCTTACTTCCATATTCTTTCATCATTCAATCAAATTATTTCATTCATACATAATTAACACAACCCTACAACAACTCACTCCTTCATTAAGCATGTAAGAAAGCATGTAGAAGAAGAAGAAATCATAGATAAAGTGCATAGAACATAAAAAGAAGCATGAAATTAAATTCTTTGCTTGATTTTACTTTGAAAAAGTATTTTTCTCTAAGTTAAGATGCAAAGGAGAAGGATAAGAGAAAGAAGCCGTATGTTGAAGGATGAAAAAATGAACAACCATCTTATGCTTCATTCTTAGGTGATACAAGACCAAAATTTGACCATTTTAAAATTTGACCAATCAAAACATGATACTTTGCACACTTATCTTACCTTACTTAATTCAATTTACTTCTTCCTCATTTAATACTTATTTTTGCATCATTTTTAGGTCATGATTTCATAAGAATGCACTTACCATTCATCATGTTAACATCGGTATAAATCATACATATAAAAGTTTCCAATAATAACCTTAACTTTCCATGAAATGTCATGTGTATCCTAGCTTACCATTTTACATACCATTGCTTCTAACTTTACTTTAACTTATGTTTACACATTTAAACTATACTTTATCACATAATAAAATGTTAAACATGCTAATGCATCACTTTACTCACATAAAATTCCATCATAGAGTTTCATTTATGGTATTCAACAAAAGCATACAAAATTCGCATCTTTAGTGCATATTTACTTCTATAATCATCTTTACTTTATCACCACCTTGCATATTTGCCATACTAATACATATACATACTCATACATGTACATACATATGACATACTAACTTATTAAGCATAAAACCATTATTCCACATTGTATTCATTATGGCTATAAGCCTTGATCATTAAAGAAACATTCTATGAAATCATAAATATGTAATATATATACAAATTAGTACTCCATACATATATTAATCCATAATATGTATGTATGCCTCAACCTAATCATACCTAGAAGCATGTACACCAAGAATTCATTGAGCATTCATCACAATCATTATCTTATGCAATATAAAAGGCATTTCCCCCAAATGCCTTATTTAAGCACATTAGATATTTTATGTGTAACATTTACCTTTAGAATTCTTTTCTTCCATCAACTTAGCATAATTTCTCATCATTAAACATTCAATTTCCATTTCATACCATAATTCCATTTAAAAGCATGCTTTATTCATTCCACCACACATATGGTCAATGCACTAAAATATGCTAAGTGTGTGGATGTGACATCTAAGGTCATAAAAAAGAGTTACCACTATATGGTTCTAGAAAATGGTTTAATCGACTCATAGCATGAGTGCTAGTTAAAACCTTCAAAAATGAGTTTGAGTGGTGAAAATCTATTTATTTTAGAGTTTCATATCAACAATTTTACCATTTTAAGTGATTAATTATCCTAATTAGGCGTATGGCATTCATAGGCATGAATTGAATCACATGATATGACAAAGCAACAATTATAGCATGACAATATATAGAAAAATATAACAATAAAATATGATGAAAATGACTCATAGAAAGGGATTGGAGAGATAGAGATACATGTAGAATTAAGCAAAAACATACATGTGGGGGGGGAACAAATAAAATTGAGGCCTATTCTATTACAAAAGAGCTTCATTGATACAAAAACAAGCATTAAATAATGCCTCATTCACTTTGATAAGCAAAAGAAAAAAAGTGATCTCGGGTAACATAAACCAAAATGCATGAATGAAAAAATGTATGATTAATAAAAGGTAATTAAATATTCTTAAGTAAAGTTAAATATTCTTAAGTAAAAATGATGATTTTTGGACTTAGTTAATTAATTAAAGCTATAAGTGAGCTTAAATTAATATTCAATATCCATTAAATATAATAAATTTCATTCATGGTAAATGCAATTTATATGAGTTGGATCATGTAAATATCATAAAAATAAATGGGAACTTCCAATTTTGGAAAATTATTTGAACTTAATTTACTTCTTAATCCACTTTTAATCATTCATAATTTCATGAAAAATAAATTAATAGACATTAAATTAAAAAATATATTGGAAAAATCAATTTTTAAGTAAAAATTAAAGAATTTGATCATAGGAAATAAATTTGAAAGGTTCCAAGATTCTTTTGACGTTACTTGGAAGTTAATCAACATCCAAATTCATCCTAATCATATCAAATAACATCATGATAATTGGATTAAAATACTCCAAAATCATGCAACATCATTAAAAGATGATTAAACATCCAAATCCAAAGCTCAATCATATCACTTTGCAAATAAATTAAAAATAGCATTTAACTTGATAAGAATATTTTTTAACCAAAAACGAAACTAAATCCATCAACTTTTGATGGTTTTACATCATTTAGACTATCATGAAGTCATGAATGCTACTAATACCTTCTATTTAATTGAAAAATCAAGTGAATTTCAAAGAAGAATGAAGTTTCTGGCAAAATTGGACATTATATGTGTTGCATGTAATGGTACATGTACCACATATAATGTGAAATCATGTATGTGTGCTATACATATATGAATGTATACTACACATATATGAATGTATGATACATATTTAATTATAGAAAAGAATAAAATAATGTTTTTTGGTAAAATCATAAATGAGATCATAAAAATAGTAAACTTTATGGCTACCATAAATCGTATAAAACCATATAAAGGCTTCAATGCCACTGTTGCATTCAAAACTCAATTAAAATGCAATTAAAATCATAAAATCCATGAGAAAATCAAAGAAAAAGATGAGAGAAGTAAAGAAAATAATATTCTAACCACTCACCAATGGAGATAGCTTCAAAATCTTGATTCCAAAAATGAGTAATGGGATTTAGTGAAAATTAATCACTAATCACCTAATTATATGATGAATTAATTAAGTTACACTTTTAGCAAAGTTTGACCACTTTGTACTAAATTTGGATCCTTTTCTTATAAATACCTACATGATATTTATAGAGGAATGAGTTAGGAAGCTAAAAATGGATTGACAATATAGGATTTCTAAATTTTGAAGGTGATATGTGCCATATTTCATCATACATATATTGTAAATTGCATAAAAATCCAATATATATACCACATATCATATGAATTGATCTACACATCATAAAATAAGGTAATATACATTGATAACTATGCATGCATTGGGATGTGCACCCTAGGCTAAAATGAAACTTGATATCCTAAAAGGTGAGAATAACATGAGGCATACCTCACTTAGCATGGGAGAGAGGCCACTTACATCATATAAATTTTACAACATGCAAAGTGCATAACAATATATGTAGGCCGATAGAGGCCAAAAGTAACATGCTCCACAGGCTAGGAACATTCATAGGATGCCAAAACCTTTTATGTGTAACTTGAATTTGAGCATAAAGATCAATACTAGGCTAAATCAAAAAAATTGTAAGTATGCAACATGCATAGGTGAAAATTTAGGGTCAACAGTTTACCCCTGGTTAGGTGCTTTTAGAGCGACATAAGTATAAGTTGATAAAAAGAGACCAAATCATATAATAAATTTTCACATAGAGGTAAAAGGATAGTACTTGGTTGGTTATGAATCAATGCTTGTGCTAGGGCTTACAAGTTGAATTTGACTTATTAAAATGCTCATATTGAACCTTACTACCTAACTTAACGATTGAGAGCTCGGTGCTTAAGCGAGGTGATTAGGATTGATTGAAAATGAGTGCTTATGCTAAGGCTTACAGCCTAATATAGCAATTGGGAGTCTGATGCTCATGCAAGATGATCAAAGTTGATTGAAAAGTAGTGCTCATACTGAGACACGCAACCTAATGTAGCGAGTGGGAACTTGATGCTCGAGCGAGGTGATCAAAGTTCACTACAAAAAACTTTCAACTTAAAGATGGAATTTTCTAGCTTAAAACATGCATATTTCCATTGTTATAATTTATCACTATGGATTGAAGATAGCTAGGAGTTCATCTCTAGATTAGAGACAAATTTAATTCCATCTCTATTTGGAGATAGATAGATTCCATCTCCAAATAGAGACATAATATATCTGTATCTAAATCTATCTCCAAATAAAGATAAAATCTTTCTATCTCTAAATCCACCTCTAATAAAAAAATTAATTTTAAAATAAAATTATATATATTTGACATTTTTAAAATTGATTATAAATATTATTTTTTAAAAATGAATTAG
The DNA here is from genome assembly GCA_948192965.1 of Dalechampia spathulata. Taxonomy (NCBI): domain Eukaryota; kingdom Viridiplantae; phylum Streptophyta; class Magnoliopsida; order Malpighiales; family Euphorbiaceae; genus Dalechampia; species Dalechampia spathulata. The sequence goes on from CANYBF011063201.1 coordinate 18,380, forward strand.
AAATTGTATAATTAAAGTGTATAATTAGAAATTGTATAATGATGTGTGCTAACATCTCCTTCACTTTAAGAAATTCTTTAGTAGGAGCTCTAATGCATGAATATGGAAAGTACAAAAAAGGAAAGTTTCCAGAAAGAAAAGTTCCAAACATGGAAAGTATGCTAAATATGGAAAGTATTAAATATGGAAAGTATGTTAAATATGGAAAGTATGCTGAATATGGAAAGTATGCTAAATATGGAAAGTTCTAGAAAAGAAAATAAAGTTATAAAAGGAATGTGAGGATGTTTTGATCAATTCATTTCTATTTGTAGACATGAATCAAGAATCAATCGCTAAAAAAGTATTGATGACATTTATGCAAATATGGAAATAAATAATTATGAAAATAATCTATTTTAGGTAAAAATCAATTATACCATAATTGGAAGATTCTAAGATTCTTTTGCAAAATCATTTAGAATTTGATTGAACATCGAATTAGGGTTTGTTTGTAATAGCAACAAACATTAAATCAATCAAAAATGAAATTCAATTGAAAATAAAACAAAGTGAAGTAACATTGATTTAATAGCAAAATCAACTAAATAGATCAGGAAAACCACAATTGAGAGACCCTAATATCCTTAGCATCAATTAGGGTATGGATCATCACTCAATTAGACTTCAATTATAAGCAATTAAGTCAAAAATGACATTTAACTCAAATAAATTCAATTTTGAAGCCAAAATCAAATAAAAAGTGATAATTTATGATAGATTTAATGTGTTTAAGTCATTGTGAAGTCACAAACATAAATAGAAACATCATTAAAATCAAAAGCTGAATTAAAAAATGAGTGAAAAATGGATTTTTATCAATCTTGAATGGTATGTGCATCATATAATATGTAATGTGCATTGCACATATCAAAGAGAAAGGCTAGATGCATCATATATCATGTATATGCATCACACATATATGACATGCATCATATATTTATGTTCAAACAAACAATATGTGTTGTATATAATGGTATATGTGGCACATATTATGTTTATCAAATGAAAAATAGTGAAAACATGAATAAAAATATCAATTCTTTGATGTCTACAAGCCGTTTAGGGTATTAGAAAACCTTAAACGATATTGTAGTGTTTGGTATAGCAACCAAAACATAAATCAATGCATGAATTTGAAGAAAAATGGGAGAAAGGGGCTTACTAAGGCTAGTAAAATCTTCTCCAAATCCCAAAAGCTTAGGATTTTAGTGAATTTAATTTATTATTAATCCTAATTAATTTTTTAATTAAGCATCTATTTTAATTATGGAAGAGATTATGCCTTAGAATTAAAATGCTTTTGTCTTATGATTTCTTGTCTATAACGCTAATACCCAAGGGTATTTATAGGAGCCTTGAGAGGTGTGCCAACCCTAGGTTGGTAATGTGGGATAAAGTTCCCTTCCTCCAACTATGTGTTATGCATATAGTTTGAAGTACACCAAAGGTGCCACGTTACAGGGCCAAATGGCGGGCATACTATAAGCCCAAATGATCTATGAGGACATAAAAAAGTTATATATGCAACTTAATCTCAGGAACAAGAACTTGTATCAAGTCATCCTGATAAGGAAACAAGTTAAAATATATGCATAAAAAAGGCAACTATGCATGCACGCTTAGGGGGCAAAAATCCAGTGTCAATAGGTGCATATCGTTAACTTCTGTATTTCTTATATTATGATGGATGATGATTCTGGCATCAATATCTATCCACTCAAGGTATTGCCCAAACTTGGGATTCATCCTACAGATTTGAAGCCATCTAACGCTATCATTAGGACATATGATGAGTTTAAATGGGAGGTTACCAGCACTATCATTGCTGTTGTAATTGTCAAGCCAATCAAGTTAATGGTGGAGTTTATAGTTTTTGACATTTCAGTGTCTTTTGCCTTACTTTTAGGCCAACCATAATTTCATTCATTAGGAAGTGTGTCATTCACTTTGCACCAAAAGGTTAACTTTCCACATGATGAGGGTGTGGTTACTATTGTTGCTAATGATGAGGTTGCTCTACCCTATATTTAAGATGATGTCCTTCTCATGCTTAATTTTTAGATTGTTACCATTGGAGAACCTGAGTCATACTCATATCAATTAAGTCCTATTATGGAGAGCTTGATGTTCTATATGAACTTTGTTCTAAGTAAAGGTTTGGGCCAATACCAATAGGGTTTAGTTGAGTTTAAAATCCTTACAACCATATGGGAGGAGAGATACTACATTGGGTTTAACCTGATAAGGCAATAAGTTGAAATGCATGCACAAAAAAGGCAACTCAACATGTGTTCTTAGGGAGCAAAAATCTAGTGTCAATAGGTTCATATCATGAACTTCTATACTCCTTAGGTCATGATGAATGATGATTATGGCATCAATGTCCATCCACTTAAGGTATTACCCAAACTTGGGATTCAGCCTACAGATCTGAAGCCATCCAAGACTATCATTAGGACGTATGATGAGTTTAAGTAGAAGGATACCAACACCTTCACTGCTATTGAAACTACCAAGCTAATTGAGTCGATGGTGGAGTTTATAGTTTTGGATATTTCAATGTCTTTTACCTTACTTTTAGGCTAATCGGGGCTTCATTCATTAGAAGGTGTGTCATCCACCTTGCACTAGAAGATTAACTTTCCACATGATGAGGGTGTGGTTACTATTGTTGCTAATGATGAGGTTGCTCTAACCTGCATCTGAGAGAATGTCCCTTTCATGACTAGTTTTCAAATTGTTACCATTGGAGAACCTGAGTCATAGTCATATCAACCAAGTCCCGCTATAGAAAGGATGATTTTCAATATGAACTTTGTTTCGAGTAAGGGTTTGGGCCAATACCAATAATGTTCAGTTGAGTTCAAAATCCTTATAGCCATGTGGGAGGAGAGATACTGCATTAGGCTTGATCTTTATACCTTGGACAAGTAAGAAGAGTGTAAGATGGTTATCTTTGTGCAAGGAGAGATGTAATATGATCAAGCTCTAGGGTTGCCTAACTTAAATGACTTCTTTAATCAACAATTCACCCTTTTCGATGATGTTTATGATCTATCAGCTTTGATATATTTTAAGAAGGTCACTGCCACTTCTTCCACCATCAGCCTTGATGATGATTGTCACATCCATAATCGTTCACACTATTTTAATTATGGTCATAATTACATTTAATTATATTTTTGATTTTGATGATTAGATTATTAGCATAATATATTGAGTAATTGAATAAGATTAATAATTTGATGATTAAATTATTTTATTCTACATATAAATGATGACATCATTGGTGTCATATTACAATACAGTTAATGTTTACATCATTCTATTTAATATATATATACTCTCATTGCTGGTATCGTCGAATAATATAGTTATAATTGTTATAAAGATGATTATGAGTAAAGTATTAAAGGTTGAGGTTGTTTGATAAATTTTATGATAAAAGAAATATGGAAAATGAATAAATTGTAATCATTCATTGTCAGTGTATTTAATGTGTTGAATTATATATATATATATATATATATATATATATATATATTTGATATATATTAATAAATAAATTCATTCAAAACGGTAAGTTTGTCGCGGGGTGTGTAGGTCAGTGGTGTTAACAGATATATTAAATTATTTATATAATGA
>CANYBF011063444.1:0-17457 GCA_948192965.1 Dalechampia spathulata
GCCTTGCTTTTATCGGGTGGGTTGTATTTGCCCACATTTATTTTTTCTTTAAGCTTTCCTTTACTGCTTTATTTACGCTTTCTTATGCTTTCATTACTTGTCTTTGCTTCTTGTTTACCGTATGCCATGAAACGTATGCTAAGTAAACTTAAACCTAAATGCGTGATTAGGAGCTTTCATTAATTAAACAATTGAGCATATTAAGATAGAATAGAAATAGATTTGAAAATCCCGAACCCACACTCTGAAGAAACTAAGGATGTTTTCAACTCTGAAAAACCAAGGTTTTATTTCCTAGTTTTCAAAATTAATTCAATTGGGTTAATAGAAACAAACTAGGTGGCGATTCCACATATCCCGTTTTCTCAAAAGTTAAAACCTGTAAAACTGGAAAAGCCGAGAAACGGAACGTACGCTCACAGTAGTTCCACTACTCTTTTTCTCCTTCCTTAACGCTTCTTTCTAATAAGTCAACTTTAGATAATTATAACCATTTAGATGTCTTAGTTGAAGACTTCTTTAAGGTAAGCAATGGGAAGAATCTTGTTGCACTCACTTCATATGCTACAATGCTACATGATTCAATGTTGTAAATAATACATAAAGTGTTACGATGGGTGTGGATAATGACAATTATGATGATGAAGGAGAGAAATGATGATTTTACTACTAGGAGTGGGTTTGATAAATCTTTTCATGTGAAAGCATATGGTTTCCCAAGAGGGATCTAGATTCTATAGAAAAATGAGATTTCATTATTTATAGTTGATGCAAGTAGATATTATAATCGTACATATATTCAAGTTGGAGATCAAAAAGATATGTTATTACCTTTATTTATGTGAGCCTAGTGGTAAGTTAGGAGGTTTTAGAAAGTGTGATATAGGCTATTAGTGGAAGTTTATTAATGATTGATGATTTTAATGTCACTTTCTTCCATTTTGAGCATAAGGAGGTTCATCAATATATTGGTTGTGGTTATTTTAGGAGTTATGTCAATACTTATAATTTATATGACGATGTTATCAACCAAAGTTTTATTTGACAATGAAGCCGTCAGAAAGGTAAACTGGATAGGATGTTATTTAATAAGTGATTGTTAAAGGACTTTGAAAATATAATGCTTTATTGTCTTCCTAAATTTAGCTCTAATTACTCTCCTTTATTAATTATAATGATTATATAGTCTAGAATTGATGCTTTTAATCATTTCCTTTTCTAAGCATTGTGGCTTCTTCATCAATATTCTCATTCAGTTGCATGGAATGATTCAGCTAATTATTAGAAGAAGGTTCATGCTTGGAATGTGAATTTGGGAATATTATGACATGTAAGAAGGAGCTTCTTGGTAGGATTGCAAGCATTTAATAAACTCTAGAAAGTGCACAAGTCGTGTGGTCTTCCATTTTAAGTATTCATTTTCTTTAATTCACTAATATATGAAATTACATTCTAAAAATATTTAATAAATAAATCATCAAATTTTACAGAACTTAAATAAACAAGATTAATAATAAAACAAAGAGGATAATTTTAAAAATTCATAATTAAAACAAAACAAAAGGGGTAATATTTAATTTAATAACAAAACCATAATAAAACATATAAAAATCATTAAAAGGACACAAACAATAGGTGGAACCGTGAGTTTTGCCTAACATGGTCTGAGAACCAACTTATCATTCTTCTAGAATCATTAATTAGTCATATACTTAAGTAAATACATAATTATAAAATTAAGCAAACAACTTGTTAAGATATCATTCTTTTGCTATTTTCTCATTTTTTAGCAAATAGATTATTATTATTTAATTTGAAATATTTATTGATTAATAAATAATAATACAAATGATAAATAATAACGGTATAAAAAAAGATTAGCGAGTGTTGAACAAATTCGTTGACACGAATCCATCGGTAATCACACTTAATAAAACATTAATATAAGATTAATTAAGTTAGGAATTAATTAATTAGGAAAGGATAAATATCACTTGGGGCTGGTCATAGCCACAAGGCATTAGCCGACCATGGAAAGCGACTGGCAAGTGAATTACAGCCACAGTTTTAGTACGCCCACGAGGATTGAAAATTCACATGAAATTCCTATCAAATTCAAAACAAATAAACCTTGCCCAATCACATTCTAGTATTAGATCTGCCTCCTCCTTCTTAACCACAAACCTTTAGATACTCAGTTGTACACGTGTCATTTATTTAGCCATCCACTGTCACGTGCTTTTCACGTGACTTGGCTTCCACTTGTTTCTATTGTCTCATCTCTCTCCCCCCTCTCTCTGCTTCTCTGGAAATCTGTGATTACTGTTAAGTTTTTCTTGCATGTCTCTTTTTCCCTCTTTGGTTTCACTTGCTTTCCTTCTCTAATGGATGGTGAAAATTGAACTCGGTTTTTCTTCTTTTTCACTTTTCTTTCTTCCTTTTCTGCGTTCTGGTTCTGTTTCTTATTTTTAGTAGCTTTGGTACTTTCTTCTGTGATTATTTCTTGAAGTTTTCTTGCACGATTGGCGATGTGTGGGATAATAATTGAGCGTTTATTTGAATTGGGTTTTCATTTTGAGCTTTGTGTTGGTCTTTCTAGCGATGTTTGATTGGAACGACGAAGAGGTAAGTGATTCACTCTTTTTCCCTTCATGATATCTTTGTTTTTGGGTTGGAGTTGTATAATTGTTGCGGATAAACCAGTTTGGTGTTATAGGAATGAAATATTGGATACTTTCTTCCTCTATTTTCGTCCTAAGTGAAACAAAGTGAAATCGGTATTCATTATTAGCATCATCATTTGTTTCGTGGGTAATTACAGATTGCTTTGATGTTGTTTCTAAGTCTGTCTATGTTCAAATCTTTTGTTAGCGAAGTTAGTTTTTGGATCGTAACGAATTGCAGACTTCATGCTTTAATCACCCTCCGATGAAAGTTTGGGCTTTGCTTCTCTAACCAGATTGGGTGCTTAGTTTAGTCCTCGTGTCTATCAATGAGTAGTTTTAGGTCATGACAACAGTAACATATCGTACTACAAGCATATATGTTTAGCTGAATGCGAAAAGGCTAGAGGGAGCTTTAAGCAAATTTGAGGAGATATTGCACTTGAGTTGAAAAAGTTATCAGGTGTGTGAATTCTTCACAATTTATGCTTATGCTTTCTGGACATGAAAAAACAGTGAATTGGAGAAGGACCATGATAATGAAAATGCTGGAGCGACATAATTTTTATGACGGTACAATAAGGAGTTGCAAATTTCTTATATTTCTATAATTTAGAGGGCTATTGTCAGAGAGCTGCTTTTGATACAAGTGCTCGAAGGCTTCAAAGTTCAAGCTTGGGAGAACAGTTGAAAGAGCGATGCTAATTTAAGAGTTTCTTGCACTAAATGATATTGCTCGTATAGAAAAGAGAATTGACATGCATAACGTTTGAGGCATTAATTTTCCATTTCTTTGAAGTCCAGTCGCTACAAAAAATTAGCATAACAGGGACTTGGCTGCCATTTTTATTTTTCTTCACCTTCAAGAAAGAGATATGAAAGATTGAAGCCCTTTAAAGGTGGCATTTTATATAGTTTGCTTAGTTTTCATTTCATTTTAATTATGTAAATCTGGTGAAAAGAGAACTTCAGGTAGCACATAGATAAAGAAAAATGGAGGAGAATGCCAATAGTCGCTAGAACCTGCATGTGTGTCTGGTCATTTATGTGCACCGAGTGAATCAATTGGGGTCTTCTTCTTTCGTTTAAGGAGGCATATGAAAGGTAGGCCAAGAAAACATTGCAAAAGTGAAGGGAAAACTTTTGAATATCCTTCCACTTGTATTTTAGGTCATATGTAGAGCATTGATTGAACAAATTTTTTCTTGGACAATCTCATGCTCAAACCAATGGATGCTGAATTGACGTCTATGGAGTTTGGATCATTTTTCATTTTGGTGAGAAAATGAGCACACAATGGAAAGTCTAGTTTGATGTCTTTTTCTACTCTTCAGCTGTATATGCATAAACTTTGGTACATTAGCAAGGATTTGAACAAAGAAAACTACCTAAGCTGTTTTGGGAACAATTATTTTAGAAGCTATAAAAATTGGTAAGCTTAAGAGATGCAAATTTTATCGAAGAACAATTCAACTGAAAAGTTTAAGCTATTAAATGAAGTTTTATGAATGGTTTTAGATCTCTAATACATATTAGCATATGAATGCTCATTGAGTTTGAAATGTAAACATGCACAAGGTCCATTATTAAGTGGAGTGCATAAATGATTTTATATCTCTAATTGATCAAAGTTGATATTACATGCATTTCGGTGCTTTATAGTGAGCTAGTTCATGAAATTTTGAGATGTTAAAAGATTAGGTTGGGAGATTGAATTGGAGTTCACTATGTTGTTGCTTAGGGACACAACCCTAGAAATAAGTGACAGTCCATAGAAAAAACTTTGTTTGCTTTTACCTTTTAGCTTATCCAATTTTCATATAAAACATTTGAGACATGCTGCTCAAAAGTTAAAAATCTTAATCTAAAACAATTAAAATTGGTCAAGACAAAAAGAAGAAACATGGCAATATGCTACTTCTAACTTAGTGATTAAAAGGCAAGAGATCTATGTTTGAAAGCTTCTAAGAAGCATAACCTAATTGTTTAGCACGAGAACTAGTCAATAATGAATATTAGCTATAATTGCAAATGATTTCTTGGCTTGTTGACTTTCATCTTTATCCTCCTAATGTTGAGGGATTTGATGGCCCAACTTATCTCTCAATGGATATTTTCGGCACTTAAACATAAAATAAGTCTAACTTAGATTTATCAATTAAATTAAGAAAACAAAAACATTAGAAGTGATAGGTCAAAATAACTTAAATCTTTTGAGTTAAAACTATGAATTTTTTCCTATATATTGTAATTATTGTTAAACAATTATTTAAGACTGTTGGACACTTAATAATTATTTTTCAATTTTTATGTACTAGTTTTAATATATAATTATATATTATCTTCACTATAATTATTTTTTAAAAAGTTTTATTGTTTTTAATTTATTAGTTTTAGGTAATTCTAAATATATATTTGATGTTTAAAACTTAAAAGTTAAATAGTTGAATATTGTGCAATGCTTGAATCTATTATTTTTTAACATTTGAAAATAAAATCTCTTGAGAAAAGTTATTTTAATTGAGAAGATTGAAGAGAGGAACTTTAGGAAAAAGAAAAGTGTTTGTGGAAAATGAGAGAGAACAAGTACTCACATTGATCAAAACATGAAGGTAATAACATATTAAATTTATTAAAACAACTAACAATTGACCCTGATAATTTCCTTTTCTAGGCTTCACCACCGTTTAAATCTCAAAAAAGTAAGAAAAAAATAACAATTAACAAAGAAGTTTCATTATAATATTTGAATCAAACTTGAGAAATTACTTGTAATATGCCATAAGATCTCATGAGTTGAAACAACTTACAAACCTTCCTTGTTTGCTTGATACAACCATATAAGATAAAGAATCACAAATGAAAAATCATAAACTATTTATTTTCTTTTATAATTATTGTTGATTTTAGGTATATGATTCTTGGATAGCTATTGGAATTTGAGATTTTAACATTGTATTTTTTTCAAAGGATGTTTATCATCACATATATAGTTTTTACTTGTAAGTTGACAATAATAGATGCTAAAAGTACAGGATGATAAATTGGTGTATATAAATCTGCTATTCAATTTAAATACATGACTTTTAAAAATATCCAATTGTTTGAACTAGGTTCTTAAAGAGACAAAAATTATCTAACATACTTGATGTGATGGTTGCAATGTTTCTTTTTAATATTGCAAAGAGGTATCAACCATAGTTTTGAAACCAAACTAAACTAGTCAATTTGACTGGTTTATTTGGTAACCATATTTTAATGTGATATAGTTCAATCTAAAACCCATTTAGGATCCAAACCCAATCAAATCTATGAGTTAACTAGCAAACTGGCTAGCTTGGTAAGGTGAAGTCCATTTTTAAGTACAAAAGGAAACAATTTTAGCTAGCATCAAATCCTTGGTCTCTAGCTCAACAATGTAGCATCTTAAAATGTCATAACCAAAAATAACCTTGAACCATTGTCTTTTCTTCAAATTTATGCTAAACTTTCTTTGCTTTAGAAGTATATTCGAGCTGTGTTTTTTCTTTGTATCTCTTATACCCATTTTTAGAATTTCAACAATTATTTTATACATGTTCATTATTTTCACACCACACATAAGCTCCTCATTGCCATCATATAATAAGAGATAATATGGATTAGTAGACTTCAATATATGTTCAGATACATCGATTAATAAGAATTAACCTAGTTGGTTTTGTTGATGTCATTTCTCATTTAATAATATATTTAAACATGTAGTATGTTTTTGTCTCCAATAATATATTTAAACATGTAGTTGCATGCCTTTGTCTCCATTAATAAATGAAAAATGGTCTACAGTGAGTGGTTAAAAATATTGATTATGTATGCAATAATTATCCAATCTTCAAAAATGTACTGAAATGGATATGGTTATGGAAGATACAAAAATTATAGTTCAAATACACTTTTGAAAGTTCAGAGTAGATTTTAGAGAGCACAAAATAGTTTAAAATTTTTGGTGATGGCTGAAAAAAGTGATTTAACTCAAAGCATGTCCTTCTTCTAAGCTTAAGTTATGGTTATTATAGTCATGTATGTTTGTTGCCAAAAAACTGGTTGTGCAAAATAGGTACCAATCCCATTTATGACCATTGATGTAAATTTGGTGCAATACTCTCTTCAACCCATGTAGTTTTTACATGGTATCAAAGCCTAAGGTGGTCAAAAGATTGGATAATCCTATGGTTGTGTTCTAAGATCTAGAATTGGTCTATATGAAGTCTAGACTTGTTTGTGAAGCTAGGGTGTTCGATAGGTTTCTAGATTAAGGTGTATGTTTAGCAAATAACAATTGATCCAAATCACTTGCACTTGAGGGGGAGTGGGGAGTGTTGGATAATCCTATAAGAGTTTTGAGAAATTTAAATAGTATATTAGTAAAATAGATTGGTACTTAGTATAAGTCAATTATATTTGTGCAAAATAAGTACCAACCCTATTTATGACCATTGTTATGAGTTGGCCTAACATTATTTTCACCCAATGGAGTTTCTATATGTGCTGCTCCAATATTATAAAGTTCTTAGCGATTGAGCTTTCAGTTGGAATTAGGTCTCTTAGTAGTCTTTTAGATACATAATATTTGCTGTTATTTTTTTTTCTTTTCCTACTTACTCCTTCCAAACATTTTGTTCACAACGATTGATTTTGCAGTCTCTCTTTAATTACACACACACAAGAACATAACTTGGAACAATACTTTAGATGTTATGACTTGAAAATAAAACTATTGTTATTGTATGTCGTTTTCTTTAGAATCTGTACATAATTAGTTGCAATTAACTTTCGTTTTCTCATTTTCAGCTTACTAATATCATATGGGACGAGGCTAGTGAGAACGATGACCATATCGTGCCCTTTCCAGAGGCAGTTGAGGACTATAGCAAGAAGAAGGAATGGGGTCAAGAAGCTAATAACACCAAGTCTAATGAGCAAAAGGCACCTGGGCCTAAAATTGATATCCATGGCAGAAAGCTGGGAAACAGTTCAAACTTTAACTCTAGTGAAGGAGCATCTGCCTCAAGATTTCGCATAGATTCATGGCCTAACTTGTCCCTATCAACTGCTGCCAAAACTGATCAGGATTCCTTGGATACGTCAGTGTCTAACAACTTAACTGATATTACAAAATTTGGATCTTCCGGAAGTGGTGATATTCTTAATACCTAGTGTAAGAAGTACATGTTATGACATGTTGTTTGATGATATCGGTTAATGTTGGATTTTCTGACTTCAGAGACGGTTCAACTTGACAAAGATGCTGAAATTTTTCAAAAAGGTAAAGAACAAGGTGATTTTGTTGATTATGGCTGGGCTAACATTGGAAGCTTTGATGATCTAGATCGAATTTTCAGGTGAAGCACAATTTCTTTTAGTACTTTCTATACACTTTCCCTTCTGTTCCTCCTTTAGTTTTGCAACGATCAGCTGTCAGAGGTAAGTGGTCTACTCAGTAGGCTATGCGACCCTCACCCTTTTGGCATTATGGAGCAATTTTAGGGGAATGGAACACTAAAAGCTGAGAGCTACACTTTTCCATGCCTCAGATTAAGCAGTTTCACACATCATATATTTTTGTTTCAGAAGAAAATTGAAAATTAAGCATGATAGAAGGTTCACCTTCATGGGAAAACCATCATTCATTTTAGTTCGACCCACCTTCTGGCATCTGAGTTAGGTACTCAAAATTTATCTAGTTGCAAGTTTCTGATCTTGTGAATGGTGGGTACCTAAAAGGTTTTCCAGCTCTCGTATTCCTTCCTTCCGTGATTGCTCATTTGCCTCATTCTTTTCCCTTTTTCTTTTGCAATGATAACTATCTGACTCAATATTCTCACAAGTAGTGATTTTGCAGCAATGATGATCCCATATTTGGCAATGTAAGTCTCAGTAATCCTGATGAGCTTTGGTCTTCTTCTAAAGATGTAACTAACAGTCCTGGAAAGTCTTTTCCCATATATTCGGACTCTCCAACTCTGGGTTTAGGGCCATTAAGGAATACATCCGAGAATTTAGAGATCAAAACCGAGTATGTCCAAGATGATGATCAGCCATTTACCCTTGACTATGGGAAAGTGAGCGATGCTGCATCTCATGATCTGCAGAACGCATCTGCTGTTCTGAATCTAGTAGGATATGCTAGAGGTGAAAACAAGCCTGTAGTGAAGGAGCAGGTATAAAAACTAAAACTTTAATGATTGAATCTATTATTGTTTCTCATCTGAAGGAGGGAGCAAGTGCTTTTCTTTTTGTACTTTTTTTATGACACTTCTTAGAGACTAATCTCACTATCATGGGACAGAATATTGCAGCAAACTCTCAGCTGACTGTAGAAAATGTTGCATCTCCAAATTTGTCAACAGAGAAGGTTCTTTTACTTCCTTTTCTCTGCACCTTTTAAATCTAATTCTTAACTAGCCTGTTGAGTCAAGCAAATTAACTATTTGAAGATTGAAACGCTGGTCTATTTTAGCTATTGTCTTTTGCATATTTTTCTTGTAAACAGGTCTACAAGCAAAAGAAAACATTGAGAAATCGGAAAAAGATAGAACAGAGTGAAACAGCTCTGTACCAAGGTGTATATGGTAACTGGTCTGCAGGTGGGAACCTTCCTACTCAATATAAGAATCAATTTGCAGCCAGCATGGTGCCTTCTTCTTCTTCAATTCTTAGTCAACAAAGGACGTTACAAGGACCTGAATCAATGCAGTACCAGCAGATATCTAATTCATTAATGGCCCCTTCTCCCTATGGGACTGTTCCAAATCCTTATTCTGCCATGCCTGTGCTGTCCCATGTTCAGTCTGGGGAGTTTAAGCATCAACCTGTAGTCTCTGGTTATGAAGTTTCTCCAAGTAATGCAAATCCTGTAAACAAGTCAGCTGATGCACTGGTGAAAACTCAGACCATGACACCTCAGGAAAAAATTGAAAAATTAAGAAAACGGCAGCAAATGCAGGCAATGCTTGCCATCCAGAAACAGCAGCAGCAATTTAGTCATCAAGTTTCTTGTAGTGACCAATCTATGACTCAGAAAGGTTCCCAAGAAAATCAAATTCAGCATGTTGAGGGAGCTGATCTTGCAGTTGAGGATCTAAGTACTTTTCCTGCTTTTGACCCAAACTCGCCTCTTGAACAAGATGATTCCAGTACAGTTTCTCTGGCAGTTAATGATTATTCAGCAGAGGATACTGTACTTTACCGGCTTCAAGATATTATTGCCAAGGTATGATGGCTTTCTTTTTCTGATATAGTTATTTCAACTTGGTTTAGATGAAAAACTAATATTTTACCACAGTTGGATGTCAGAATTCGACTTTGCATACGAGATAGCTTGTTCCGGTTGGCCCAGAGTGCAATGCAAAGGCATTATGCTCATGATACTAGCAGCACCACTGCTAGTAGCAGGGATGAGCAAGTCGCCACAAAAGATGATACTGGTGCTCATAAGAGGTTAATTTGTGCAATGCAGTTCTGTGTTTTATGTTTTCATGTAAAGGACAAGTTACGTTCTTTCAATGGCATTACCAATATTTTTCCTTCCTGTTTTCCATATAAATAAATGGTGGCGACATGGTAGTCAAAATGGCTTTCAGCGAAACAACGGACTTCTGCATCTGTCTGCAATGACTCACGTTAAAATCCTTAGGCAACTCATATGTCTTATTTTAGAAAATGGCTTGTTATGTACGAGTGTTTGTGCTATGAATTAACAAGAAAATCTTTAATTTTCCAACTAAATGGGATTTCCTAGCTAGATACTGAATAAAATCTTCTTGTTTGGGTTTTGTTATGCATGAAAACAAAATGAATGTGATTAAGAGTGTTATAAATGATGTGTTACCATAAATCATCTAACTGTTTGCAAAATTGCATTTCAGGTTAAGAAAATAGAACATTTTGGAATTTAAATAGTGAGAACCACCACCTACGTGGAGAACATATGCCTTGAAGCCACAAATAAAATCATAGCTTATTTCTTCCTTCTTCATGTGTTTCATTTACATATTCATCGTTAATACTGATTTTCATGGTATATTGTAGGAATCCTGCAATGTCTGAACTGGAAACAGAGACTAATCCCATAGATCGAACTGTGGCTCATTTGCTGTTTCATAGACCTTTGGAGTTTTCAGGAAAACATTCTGACACACCTGAATCGCCTGCTTCTACCAAGTTCCCAACCGAACAGAAGGCATTGGGCGTAGCTAAACCATCAATGGGATGTTTTCCCGAGACTGTAAAGGGCAAACAGATCCTTTCTCATCAAGGATCTAAATATTCATACCCAGTGGTTGATTCGCAACCTGCCAGTCAGTATAAAAGCAGCATATGCATTGACACCTCAGATTATGCATCCAACAATGGACCTGCTGACGAGGGAGTCAAGGATTTAGAAGCTTCTCAATGAAAATAAATTCACTCAAATTTTGTAAGGGTAATTCCTTCCTTTTATCTCTTCCATGTTTATGTTATGCTTATATTGGTGATATATTCTGATTTGCTGGTAATGCGGAGATTTTCTTTCATTGTCAGCCAACTGTAATTGTTATCAAGTGGGCGTTACCAATGCATAAACAGTGAAGCTGTGGACTCGTCTCCAACACTACTGGCAGCGGGACTATGGGAAGTAGGCACATGCATGTTGGAAGTATCATTTCAACTAGCTATCTACCATCTAAAAGTTGACTAATCTTTACCCTTCAAGTGCTCAAGTTGATGACTGTTTAGAGTGTATGTGGCTTTTCATTCAGTTCTCTCTGTGTTGTGTGAAAGTTTGGAGCTACTCCAAGTGTAAACTTTAAATATTATTAGCGGACTCGATCCAGGCTCTCGCTTCCCGAGTGACATGGGCCTGTATTTATCTGCTATCAGAATCATAACCTGCAAACATAAGACGCATTCTTGAATCCATACTTGATGTTGGTTGCTTGAAATGAATAAAGCACAACTGTTTTTTCAATAAAATTTGGTCTCTGTGCGATTGGCAAATGGACATTCCCATTCCGTGGCGTTCTCATGCTTGTAGTAATGCCTCTTGGTTATAACAATTAGCAGCTGAAAAAGCTATAATGCTGAGCATTTTCTGAGCGGTTCAGCATTGTAAAATTCGATGCTCAAAACTCCCATTTTTAACTGTTGAAAGTATTGATGTTTGTATGTGTTTCTTCTCCATTCTGTCATTTGCTATTGTTTTCTCCTTATCCTTCATGGTTGGCCGCTACCAACATCACCGTCACCTTCTTCCAGGTGTTATTTTTTTATGATACAAATGAGAAATGAAATGCAATCAATTTCTGGAATTTTCTCTGCATCCAATCATGTATATTTATGTTCATCAGACGTGTGAAGATTGAAAGGTAAAACAACTCAAACTCGATTTCAGATTTTTGATGATAAAAGAGATGCTTTGTTTTTAATAATGGGTTGAGTGTTTGTGTTTTTAAAGATGCTTATAAGATATTTGATGATTTCCTTTTTGAAATATAAAATAAAAAATTAAACATATTGAGGTTGAAGTCATTTTATTTAATCATCATCACACCGCAATCACCGTCTTCTTCATCTTCCAAAGCTGTGCGTGAGTGTATATTCTATCAAAATCTGAAAAAATAAACAATTTTTATAATTCATTGAAATTTATTAATTTAAGAGATAAAATTTACGTACAAGAATCCGATTTAATTAGAAGAACAGTATAATATCCTCTTATTCATATACACTTGTATCTAATTAGTATAAATTATTATTAGATTAATAATCAATTTTAAAAGCTATTGCACAATTTAATGATGGCTTATTATCTAATAATAAATACTCTTTAATAAATTATTGATATAAATAAAAAAATTATTAATATAATTGATTATACAATTATTTATATTTATAGTAGTCATTTAATTGATATTTCTCGATAACATAAATTTGAATAATATCGAATAATATTTATTATAAATTAAAATGATATAGAGGAGATAATATTATATGATAGTATTACTTCTTGGGCATAATTATACCAAAACTTGATATTCAGTCAAACATGTTTTTGTTTAAATTGATAGAGTATGGTTCAAATAGGTACCTATAAGGTATTTGTAGTTATTTACAGTATTTGTTATCTATTTTTGTTAAAAACATATTCACAATGCATTAATATATTATGTCTATCATCTAATATGTTGAATTATAATTAATGTAAGATTTTAATATTTTTTTATTTATTTAATAGTAAAATCTTTTTATATATTATAGTTAG
This sequence comes from Dalechampia spathulata, assembly GCA_948192965.1. NCBI lineage: Eukaryota > Viridiplantae > Streptophyta > Magnoliopsida > Malpighiales > Euphorbiaceae > Dalechampia > Dalechampia spathulata. Next base: position 12,946 of record CANYBF011063444.1, read on the forward strand.
TATCATTAAAAACCTTCATTGTTGAGTTTAAAATCTTTATTGATAAGGTAATATATAATTGTTCGTGATATTTTTATATTGCGAGCGTGCTAAAAAATTAAAGTATTTTCAAACTATGTGCGCCTTCTGATTTCTTGATCAAAACAATTATGAATATCTGATTTGCTTCTAATTGAGACTTAAGCTTAGGAAAATAATGCTAAACAAAAACGAATTATGAAAATAATGAGCGATTAAACTTAAAGGAATGCTATTTAAAAATAAAGAGAGACAACGACAATAAAACTAAAAAGAAAGTTGTTTCAGAATGATTTTTGATGATTGATTATTCATCCCCTGATAATTGTCTTCACTTGCTATTTGTCTTCTTGTATAACCATCATTCCAAATATTGATAATTGTCACGAATCTATCTCTTGCATTTCCTCCATGATTAATGTAGGAACTGTCTTTATTATAAAATATTAAATAAATTAATATAAAATTAATTTATTTAATCTTAAATTAATTAAGACAATTTAAACTAGACCAACTTAATTAATGGTCCAAATTTATAATTTAAATCTATTAAATTAATTAATAGCTCAAATATTAAATATCTTTTAATTAATAAAAATATTAAATAAATTAATATAAAATTAATTTATTTAATTATTTTAATTAATTAAAATCAATTTAATTATGATAGTTTATTGATATATAAACTAATCTTATAATTTAATTAAAACAAAAATAAATAAATAAATAAAAAACAAAAAACCCAAGCCCATTAAACAAAAATAAAAACTCTCTCTAACTCTATTTGTGCTTCGGCTGCCTCCATCCTCGTCCCAGGTAAGTGACTCTCTTTTCTAGATATAAATAAACTCCCACACACAGCACCTCAACTTATATATATATATATATATATATATTTATATATATCGCAAAGCATAAATATATTAAACTATCATTTCCTCCATATTATAATGCATAATGCAAATATAATCATCAAATGCTTATTACTTAACGATTTAAGTAATTAAGTTTAAATGACATACAAAATTCCAATTTAAACTTAATCATCTGCTCTTCTTTTTATAGGAGGATGATACTTCCATGAAGTCCAAAGTAAAGTATTCTAACTTCAACACTACCTATTAGAATACACATTCTAATACTCCTAAGCAATACCGCCCTTCGAACTTTGCTCTTCCAAAACTCAAACACCAACCAAGCAATTCTCAAATAATAACATGTTAGCTAATCTTCAAATCTATTAGCCTAACTTTGTGATGATGTTGTTGTGATGAATTTATTATAGTATTTGTGCTTGTGTAAAATTTTAGGATTGTTATATTATTGTCAGAACTCTGTCGGATTTTTATTAACACAAACGCTTAGGGAAATGATCAGAAATGATAACTTTACTAGGAGAAATGAATTGATACTTACTTTCTAGGCATATGATACTATGATAAGACAGATTAAATCATCAATCAGTCTCTAGAACTATAACAACAACCTAAAAAGGCTTAAAACCTAATGAGCCTAAAATACAAGTTTTTGCTACATTTCCCTCATTACTATTAAGAGATAAAGCAAAAAGGTTTTAACAACTTACTTGTAAATGTATTGTTATTGCATGTATATCTTTTTTCCCAGACTCTGAGCCTACTCCTACACCTGCACCTGTTCTTACCAATACTTAACAGGTAACATAACTTCATTTCAATGTCTCTTCACCATGCTTCCTCAAATTCCATTCATTAACTCATTCCCCTTTTACAAGTTATTTCTCGCTTTACATCTTGGGTGATACCTCCGTATCATAAAACTAGAGAACCAGTATTCTCTTACCTAATAAATATGGTGATGAGCTTCTCTATAGCTAAACGATCTCTCCAAATACTTTTGTCAAAGCATGGCCTCGAAGTCCAGATGGTTGGGCTAAGTGGGTGAATGACTTAACCCCACACTTCTTTGATCGATGGGAGAAAACTGGAATCTGGCCTCTCATCTAGCTATCCACCATATAGATTATGTTTTTAGCTCCTTTGCTTTCAACAGCCTACCGCTTTTGGTCAAAAGACTATAACCCTTTCATATTCCAAGTCATGCCCATGTTCATTACCCTTAGAGATGTACTCGCTATTACAGGCTTATTTGTGGTAAGTATTGAGACACCAATTCTCATCAAGAGCACAAAATCCTTTACTGGTTTTGACCCAAAGTATTCCACTTAAATGACTTTGATCAAAGGCATGGCAGGTCAACTACAAGATATTGAGATAGAGCACACATACTTCATATGGTGTCTATTATGTCGACTTATCTTTTACCCTTCATGAGCACCATCAAGTAGTAAGTACCTTCTAGTAGCTCACCATATTTCCCACGGAGGGACATGTGCACTTAGCACTATGCTTTTGGCTGTAGTCTATAATGAACTTGCTAAGATCATTTCAGATGAGCCAATTTGTAAGATAGGTGGAAGTGCTTGGTTAGTATAGTTATGGTTTCTCACCTATTTTCCAGCCCTTTCAACAGATCCCATCCTTCAAGAGGATTTCTATAGTCTACGAGTTGCTAGCTGTATATGTTCTATGATTGAGGCTACCATCATAGACTACTTTTAAAAGCTGACTTTTAACACATTTCCTTCATCTTTCATATTTTCTGAGGACACTAATAAGGATTGTATCCTATTAATTTAAGCCAGAAACTACTTCCCTAGTAGAATTCCTCATGCTACATTGACCTGGGCAACCTTCACCCAACCCTTCCTACTCTTTAAAGGTGGGCTTTACACCAACTTTCCTATATCAGGCAAAGCTATTAGAGAGTCTTACCTTCCTTTTCTCTAGTGTAGACAATTTGGCTTTCAGTAGGGTATCCTTGACCAACACCCCTTATATCTAACTTCCATTGATAGAGCTACTTATGATAGGTCTGGTGTTGAAGAAATTTGGGGTAACTATGAGAAGAGCCTCTTACAACCTTTTCGTTCATGAGTTGGATCATTCCTTGACAATCTTCATACTTCATTTCATACTTAGTGGACATCTATCTTTGAGAATCTTATTGTATCAGGTATTATTATTACTTTCATTCCTACTTCCCCTTTGTTAATGTACTCGTCTTTCTAACTCGCTATTTTACTTTTCTCAATTGCACTGGCCATCAAACTTCAAGGTCTAAGGCATTTTTCCAAGTGTAAAACACCTAAATCAGGTTGTTTCTCCCTTTCAACCTCCATACATGGATGATCAGCCAAAAATTCTGCCAAAGCTTGACCCTTTACTGCCTTCTAGGGAAGGTAAGCCAGTGTAAACTCAGTTAATGCCAACGCTCATTTCCCAATTCTTCTTGTACTTGATCAAATCTGTTTGTGACACTATATACACCTTAACTTTGATCATATAGTGTCTTAACTTCATACAGGCAAAATAAAAGAGCCAAACATAACTTTTTTATAGGTGTGTACCTAGTCTCTATGTCATTCATCACCCTATTTAAATAATAAACTGCCTGCTCATGTCATGCAGAGTTATTTTATGCTAATAGACATCCTACAGAGTTATAAGCAGTAGAAATATAAAAGCTTCAAAGGATAGCCATCCCTAGGAGGCATTAAGACAGGAGGTTTACTCAAAATACTCTTTGATCTTTTTGAATGTAGCTTGATGGCGCTCTTCCTACAGGAAATCATCTTCTTTCTTCAACTTTAATAAGTAGGAAAATTCTTTCACCTTCCCTACCAAATTTGAAATAAATCTCCTTAGGTAATTAACTTTCCCCAAGAACTACTGCAATTCTTTTTTATTGCTTGGGGCAGTTGCCTCCATGATGGCCTTTGCTTTATTCTGATCAATCTCAATTCCCCTTTGATGTACTAGGAAACCTAAAAAAATTAGCAGCTCTTACCCCATGTCACATTATCATTTTTAGCGTAAAAAGTATTAATGATTTAGGTGATGAAATTACCCCTTATACGATCAAAAATTAAGTGATGATGTGGAATTATGGAAAAAAGCGTATTTCAAGATAAAAAATTATAAATATTATGTAAATGACAAGAAATATATATTAGAATTAAGAAATGATGATAAGTTGATAGTAGAATAAGTCAAATGTAAAAAATAAGTTTGATCATGCAAAATTAGATTGATCGATTAAATGCACATATATCGAGATAAAAATATTTACGTATGCATGCAATTGAGAAATTAAGATAAACTATTATTGTATTTGGAGTATGCATAATTTATAAATTAAGTATGTGTGAGAGTAGCGCATCCCGGACGTGGGAGTGCTGCATGCTGTTTGGCGTGAGATGCCGTGGTGCTTGCTCTCACGAGTATTGACCCCTGAGTTACTACAGGAACTAGACAGATCGCGTCGAGAAAATAACGTGGAGTCGCCACCCGACTCATCTAGTCAACTCAATTGAGCAACTAAACAAACCAGGAAAATGTAAACCCGAGCCTTCCTGTGTTGGAAAGCAGCCCGAATTTCTTCAGAGTTGGGTTC